>BMAW01113624.1:406350-437610 GCA_019974015.1 Nephila pilipes
ATCGATTGTTACCTAAGTATCTTAGTTAAGGGCCTCGAGCTTTTATAAATTATATATTATTTTACATAAAAGAAATTATTTTTACATATTTTAGTCCATCTTTAAATAAAAACTTGTTTAAAAATGTTTTTTCTTATATTTACTCGTATTAAAATAAAATATAAGCAGATGGTTAGGATTCGCATGTATGAATTACGATATTCTCATTCACTTGTTTTAAATAATTTGTTATAATAAGATTTCCTTTTGGATGCAAAAACTATATTTTCTGCTTGTCAATTTTTTTTTTCAAATTGTTTGTAAAAATATACTCATATTTGATTTAAGTAAAGTGTAAAAGCTTCCAATTCTTGCACAAACAATGCAATCCGATAAGGTTAGAATGCTTGCAAAGAGTACATTTTCCTTACACGAATTAATGAGTATTTTTATGTTATATAATAACTGTAACTCAATGTTACATTTAATTAATGGTTAAAATTGTGGAAAAGTAAATTATGTAACTTACCTCGGCAATTTATAATCCTAGCTGCTATCTTGAAAAATCTTCAATGATAAAATTTAAAAAAAAATTGTTGTCTACTACTAGATAGTTATAAAAAGTGTAATATCACAAGAACTAAAAAAACCATTAGAATGCTTAAAAATTATCTACATATTAAACCCCAATATGATTTTATTACCTTCCCATAAAAACATTAATATTTGTTTTTGTTTTTTTCTTGTATTTTCTAAGGTAAACAAAATTTCTTAATATAAATATATAAACATACTTTCTTATTCGAATTTAATTGATTATTCGAATAAAATGTACATGAAAATGGTTATGCTAAAATACTTTAGAACACTTCGCGAAATTTTCAAAAAGGTTAACTAAAAGGTTTTTTTTTTTTTCATAGGAATATTTGTTCATGTATCTCAGTAAAAATTCGATTTCACTCCATAATTTTTCCATATGAATTTGAAACAAATTTCCAGAAAGTTTTTCTTCAGTTACAAGGTAATAGACGCGGTGGCAATTTTTTTTTATCAGTTTTACGTTATTTAATAGCATAAAATTAAATTGCGTGAAGAGAATAATATTACATGGAAAATAAACTGGCATATATATATATATATATATATATATATATATATATATATTGACAGAAAATCATAGAAATGGCATAGAGTAGAATATTGCATGAATTAGAGATTTTAATGACAAGTTATTACTTCATACGTTACTGTAATAGAATATTGTAGAAAAACATAAAAATAAAATAGTATAAGTTGTTTTTTCTTCATTTATGCGAAATCTCAACGAATTGTATTTCATAAAATTCACTTTAAAATTCTGAGATTTGGTACGGAATTATTTATTTATTAAATACATAGTTTTAATTTGTTTTAACAATTTTGAAGTGTGCTCCAATCTTAATTGTTTCATTTAGTATGATTTTATTCTGCTCTATCAATTTTACATCGTCTAGCTTGCATTTTTCTTCCTAAATTAGCCTATGCCAATAAATTAAGAAATTAAGCGAAGTTGCATCTTCTAGCTTTATGTATATCAGGAGTTACCATTCACATTTCAGAAAGGAATATTTGAAAGAGTAGATTTTTTTTTAATGTTGCCTGATGAAATTTGTAAAATTTCTTCCAGATTGTACTTCATTTAGGAGAGGGGGTGCCAGCTGAGGTGTCTTCCTCGTCACTTGACCGAGGCTCAAAATTACGAGGTCCATCGCCAATAGCCTTCGTGTTGCTTCTAGTGCGATGTTAATATAAACTAAACTCCCCTCCCCTCATTATTTTACAGTTAAAATACATCCCAAGTCTTTTTTAACGATTTTGTTAATATTCATTTATATTTGTGAAAAAAGGGTAGATTATTAAGTTGTATTTATGTTTCTTAATTAATCAATAAGTTTTGTTTCTCTCTCATGGGTAATAAATTGCAGTATAGAAGGAGTTGTATGTACTGAATATTCGAAATCAGTAACTTTCGTTATTTTTGTTTCAACATGCCAGACGTAGTATATATAAATCGTTTTTGTTGTATAGATATACACGTCAATCAATTCCAAGATTCTAATTTTAATTGTAGTTTTTCTTGTTATATTAAAAGTTGTAAAACCACTGCCATATCAAAAGGCTCAAAAAAGTGTATCATGGTTAAGAACATAATTTACCGAATTACCTGTAAAAATAATGTCGAATTACTGATAATAATTTGAGGCTAAAATTCTCAATCTACCGGTTTTTCTGATATTATAGTCCCTAACTGTAACCCTACTCTTGCTATTAGGCCTAAAACTGGAAAGTACAGAAGGTCTATTTGTAGGAGACTCAGGATCTTAGTGAAGGGTGTATACATATACTTTTTGTTTGCTCATTTCTTGAGCAAATTTAAAGCAGTGCATTGAAGGTTTTATTTAAGAGTGTTAAATAGACTTTTTTCCGAGTATTTTTCCAAAGAATTACCAAATTATTTACAAATTTAAAATAATACTTTCGTTTTGTTTTTATTTTACAGTCTTTCAAATTTTCATTTACAGCTTTGATCAGTGTTTAAAATTATTTTTTAATTAAAAATTCTTTTTTAAATCTTAATTGAGTTGACTTACTTCGATTTTAATGAAATAAGTTTTTTTTCAATGCTAAAGCATTTGAAAACACTTAATTTTAATATAAACATATCATTTTCTTAAGGATTATATGGCTAAGAAATAGTTATAATATATGTGATTTTTGTCAGTTATTACGGAATTCGATTGATTATCATAATGCATTTTTATCATGGTTAAGTATTTTTCGGCAACTGTTCAGTTATTAGAAGGATAATGTTACTTTTTTAAATAAAGATATAGTTGACTGTGATTAAAAGGATTATGTTGATAACAAATAATTTTAAGGTTTTCTGTAATTTTCACCTTATTTTATTTCCTGTTATAGGAAAATGCAGGCTCCATAAGAAAGAATAATGTATGAAAACTTTCTTGAGATTCTTTAAACTAAAGCTTAGGACATTTCTCCACTTTAAATGGATAAATTGGTGTTTTTGTACTATATTTAAACTATAACTCCTTTATTAATTATCGCTTCATATTTTAATATATCATTGTTTAAATTATTTCTATGGATAGTTCTGTAGTAAGTTCTCGTTTAGCCATATTCATTTGCTAATAAAAGGGAAGACATTACATTTGAGCTTTTAAAAATTAATCATTTAGTTAGAATCACATTTATATAGTCGTCATTCGTAATACTTAATTATTTTAACTATTTTTGATGATTTAGAAAAAAAAATTCGAAATCATTTTTTAAATTTTATTAGGTAGTTTAAGATGTGTTTAGAAATGAGAGTACAATTTTGTAGAAAGAAAATATTTTAACAAATTATATCCTATATAATTCTAACCTTATATTTTTTTATTAAGAGGACTGAAACAAAAAAAAATATCGACACATTTCAATACTTTTATCCTCAATTTAATATTCATTTTAAATTCCATATTTACTCTGTAGGAATTGTTTTTATCCATATCATTGTTCCTGAATGTGAATGATTGAATCAAGATAATGTAGTACTTATAACACATCGATCAATAACTCCCGAGATTAACCCAGAGATGGCGCTCGTAGTAAACCAGTAACCAGGTCTTTCTAGAGTACTAACCTTTGCTTGAAACGTGTCAAAATTTTAAGTCGATCGGACCAGGAAAAAGGTTTTTTCCAAGTGGGTGCCGCGATTGCTTTCGATGGAACAAAAACAGCAACGAGTCGATGATTCAGAAAGCTGTTTATCGCTATTTACTCGCAACAAAAAAGATTTCTTGCGAAAAAAAAAAAAAAAAAAAAAGATTTGGAAAAGCGTTGGAACGATTGTATCACCCTAAAAGGTGATTAACAAAAGGTGTTATGTTGATGAATAAAAAAAAAATTTGCAAAAAAAAATGTTGTTTTCAATTTTAGACTCGGGAGTTATTGATCGATGTGTTATTATGCAAGAATTTAAAATTCTAACATTTGCTATTGAACATTTTTAAGCAAATTTAGTTGGATTTCTCAGTTATAAAATATATCTTACATTACTTTCCTATAAAGTGTTTTTAATGGATCCCTCAGAGTCAAGTTAATTCTCAGAATTTTATTTCGTTACATTTTTCTCGAGAGGAAAAAAAATCAACATCTTGCAGATTACATTTTAAATGCAATAATTTTGTTCCATTTGACTTTTTTGTGCCGACTCTTAAAATTCTAGGTTTTTGATTTATTATTTAATAATGCCGCCATTCAAACAACACGAGGGCTATCGGCCTCATAATTTTGAGCCTCGCTCAAGTGACGAGGACGACACTCCCCTTTTCTAACTTTCACACCACGCCAACAGTAGGACTTTGAGCCTTAACAAATTTAACATTCATCAGCTACACAGAGTCTTTAGAGACGAAAATTAGTCGGAATCAAGTTGACGAAAATGACTACTAGGCTACCGCGGCCACAGGTTTTTGGTTAAAATAATTATTGAAATTTTGTTACGAAACAATAAAATATTACATATATGTTCAATGATTGTTGCAGTTGTTGAAGTGTCCATTATCGGGATTTTTCGAGTTTTGATTTTCTCTATATCTTTCGGGTGGTTGATTTATTTGAATATTTTATTGTTATATTAATATTCATAAAGTTTTATCGCATCTAATTAAAAATAGAAAATTAAAGCAATTCATTTTCATTTGAAAGCTAGAAATGTCGAATTACGAGCTCAAGTCCTTTTGCTATTAGAGATCCACCGAGTAGAGAGCTGATGCTTGTCAAATCTGTTATAGCTTTACAATTCCTCCTGTTGACATGGTGTAGAAATTTTGACAGGGAGTGCCAGCTCAGATGTCGTCGTCTTCACTTTACTAAGACTCAAAATTATGAGATCCGTCACTAATAGCCTTCGTGTGGCTGCGAAAAGCATCATTAATAAACAATTAATCAATTGTAAGTTAGAAACATTTTAATTGATATAAACTTATGTTTAAATAGATTTTTTGTACTTAATTTTAATATCTTTGGTTTATTTCGTAATAATTATCATACCTGACTAGGTAATTTAAAAATATCACTTCTTTTGTAATTGCGGGGCCTTTCTACTTATTATATGTGCCGAGCAACTATAAATTCAGCTGTAGTCTCATATTTTCCAATCAATCCCTGATAGATGCTATAGTATCTACTGGTATCTTCGTGAAAAACATTCGAACGGATGGAATTCTTCCTGGTTTCTGAATTTGAAATTGTAATATATGAGATTACAAAGCAATTGAAATTACAATGCAGAAAACTGAACGTACAATGTTTTTCTACATATGCTCTGAACTTAATATTTATACATAATCTAAAAATTAAGTTGCATTTCTGAAAACGAGCAACAAGGTCTGAAACCAGAAAGTCAATCACCTGTTCGAACATTTTTCACATAGAGGCTAGTACAACCGATCATCTTTCTTTGACTTAAGAACTTTATTCATAACCTTCCAATCTAGAAAAGATGTTTTCCGAAGTTTGAAGACCTCTCACTCACACCCAGTGAACCCATTCATCATGAACTGGGAACCGTAACCAGCTGGCCTTTTACATATTGAGCCCTCATCTCTCTCTCATACGTAGTCCCACGTATGAAAAACTCGCAATTACTTTTTGAAGCTCGATTTAGCATTTTTACATTGATATATGGAAACCATTTCACTTAGCAATCCGATTCCCGTGACTTTATTTCCATTAGCCCTTTTGTTTTCCCAGAACTGATACATTCCTTACTGCACGAGTAATCTTTTCAAAAAGGAGTCTCCTTTATTTCCAGAGAGGCAGGGAAATAAATGAGGTTCCAACGTCGTTCGGCGAGACGTTCTGGGATTGGATCCATTTATTTTGTAAGGAGAAGGGGGGGGGGGGGCTTCACGGAAAAAGAAATCATTCTGCATTTGAATTTAAATGAAAACCATTTTACTTCCTTAAGATATGATTTGCATTTATTTTGTGTAGTTGCTCTTGTCGAGGAGGACTATTCGGTTGAAATTAAATAATTGTTTGTCTTCGTCACTGATCATTTGCATTCATTGCTCGTGCTTGTATGTGGTGGGGGAGAGTGGGTGTCTTTATTAGCTGACTTCTTTTCTTTGGCAATTCCCCTGGAGGGATTCACTTGACACTCTTGTTATAGCTTAGGAGATAAGTCTTGCCACGAGACACTCGGCGTCGTGTGACAACAAGTATTGTAACTGGACTTAATCCAGACACGCGATCATGGGAAATTATGTGGCTCTGAAAATGTTTCATTTTGGTGTACCAATGATGACATGCATAAATATTAAATCAAATTGCATCAACAAGTCAAGTTGGAAAAAGATCAACAGTTCTGAAACTGATTAAATGCAATTGAAGAGAAAATCATTAAAATTTTTGAAACTGGTTTAAACCCATCACTTATAGTAATGTACATTAATTGGGTAAAGTTCAAGCATTTCAGTTCTTTTTTTATTGAAATGAGCTAACTAATTCTTAAAAACGCCATATCAGTAGACAATATGCAGTGGAATCCTCTAATGCTTAATTCGTGTAAAGTTATATCCGTATCTTCTGCTTGAAAAAGCTTAATTGATATCAAAGTGCAATCAACTTTTTATACTCTTAACTAAAAGCTTATGCCAAATACCTAATTTTTCTTTGATTCATTAGGAAAAAATTAAAATATCAACATTGAAAAAATCCACCTGGTTAATTATTTAAATATTAAACTTAAGTAGCTAATAACCCTGATTTTTAAAAGTGTTTAAATTATTATAAATTGTATAAAAATTTATTTTTATTAAAAGTGATCTGTCATGTCATTTACATAGCTTTAAAAGTATTGATCATGTTTCTGGAGAGTTTCACTCGCAAAACCTTTGTTATATTTGTATACATAAATGCTATCCTAAAATCAATAACAAATTGATTCTATTATCCATTACTTTGAATAAATGTTAAATTATCTAATAGTTCCTGGATATTTTTATGCAGAAAATAACTTTCGACATTAACATTGAAATGTCACTGCTTGAATAAGGTCAAAAACTCCTCCCTTTAACTAAAGCGTTTCAAGTTGTGCGTGACTAACGTTTCACTTTAAAGGTAATCTTAATAAATTCTTCGTTTCTAAAAAATACTTGTTAGTTTTCAATGCCTTTTGTATCATTTACAGATGAAGAAACAGAAAACACATTTTAATGAAAAAAGGAGTTTTTGATAATTTCAATCAGTTTTTGTGATGTAAAGAATATATCTACATCTTAGCAAAAGTTGAAGCAATAGAAAAATTGTTTAATCACTTTTTTGAAAAGATTTAATCATTGAATTACCTAAGCTTTTTCTATGTTTTGCACAATTTAAGGTGTTTTATATTAATTTAGTTTCTTTGAAAGCAAAACTCAAGTACATCTTTTTTTTTCTTTCATAGACAGATTTTTTTAATATAATCATAAGTTACATGTGTACGCATTCAGTTAAATAGCTTTGAAATATTAGAGAGTCATGCAAACAATTATTAATATTTAATATTAATTACTATTTAATTACTATATAAAAATGGAGAGAAGAATATTAGTTACAGAGAAAATTTGATATAAATTAGACGGATGGCTCTACTCTTTCACTAATTCCTTCATTTTTCCACGCCATTTCTAACGATAAAATAAAAATTTGTTTTTTATTTAAAATTTGGTATTATTTTATAATTAATAAATCTTTTATAATATGTAGGAACAAAACTCTATATATTTCGTGAATAAACAAGTTTTTAAAATAGGATTTTAAGAAATTATAGGACAATATTACAAGATTAAGATAAATAAATATTGTTATTTCTATTAGAGCAACAATTTTATATGAGTTAAATATTTTTTCATAATCCTAAAAGAGCTTAAAAGTTAAACTTTGTACGATAGTTTAAATCAGTGGCTGATAATCAGAAGTTTAACAAAATAATATGCATCACCTGGTTCCCTTTTGCTCAACCGGTATATAATATATTGGAACGATTCACACAACACTACTTAAAATTCCTTAGATTACTCATTTAAATAAATTTCCAGTGGGTACCTTCGCTAGCCAAAAACACAGCCAATTCATTATCTGGATTCTGAACCCTTTTATGAAGCCTCTTACTTTCCTTATTCGCCCATTGAAAATTTTTGTCATTGCCATAATACAATTTAGCCCTTTCGCCGCGGCGGGCAATGAATCTCTTTAACGTGGCTGTAAAAGTCTCTGAACTAAGGTCTGATACAATTCCTAAATGTACAGCTTTGAAAATAAAACATGCAAAAATACAAACATAAATCTTATGTAAAATACCCTTACGTTGATTTCTATACTTCAACTTTTCGACTGGTAGATCTACTGCTCAAAGGCCAAAACTTTCCTCTTACTTAACTAAGTAATGCTGATGTACCTACATGGAAATATTTTACATGAATATAATCAATAGTAAGTAAAGTCAACTTGTGATTTTTAGGCATGCTTCTAATAGCAGAATACTTCTAAGAAAAATTATGATTTGATTTACCTAAGCGTCCTCCAACTCTCCTTCAAAATTTAAGAATGGATTTAGTGATTTTAACTTATTATTTGCAAGAACACTTCCTTGTTGTTTAAGACACTTAATCTCAGATCCCTCCTTTTGAACCATTTTAATTAAAACTGTTTCTGCGTGGATTCATTCATTTACTTCAAGTGGCCCAGATAATAAGTATAAAGAATTCCGTGTATTATTTAAGAACCTGAAAATATAACTGAAAATACGAAGAACAGTTAAATAATTATTACTCAAATTAAGTAAACCATTAACAAAATTATTTACAGTCACATTAAAAGCAGATGAATTGTCTTCAAAGTCGTCACACTGAATTTTTTTAAGATCTGCTTTAAGGGGTCTCAGGACTCTAAACGCTTGTCCGTGTACCGAAAAAAATATCATTTTTCAAAATAATGTAATTTACCGACGAAACAAAGCAGACAATTGAAACTTTTACCAAATAATATTCCTATTTATTTACATTTTTTTCTCATATTTTCATAAGATTTAAAGAAATTTTTAAAAACTTATAATGAAAAATAAATTGGACATTTTTTCAAAATTAAGAAAATCTATATTTTGCTGCGCGCAGGATTCTGAAGTATATTATTGATTAAAATTTACAAAAGTGATGTTAACCAGTAAAAAACAGTTCAATTTCAAAGTTATACAAACTTTTTGAGAAATTTAGAGAAAATTTTTTTTAAAAAACTATTAAAAAAAATATGAAATTTTAAGAAAAAATCCAATTAAAATTCATATAAAACATTTTCTGTTAATAATTTGTATAAAATTCGATCTATAAGTCATAAAGTAGCCTTTTTTGAACATGTACATAAAATTTCACACGGATATCTTAAATAATTTCTGAGAAATCCTGCACGGAAGTTAAAAATTTTTGTTCTGCAGAAAAATGATGTTAAAGTTAAAAAATAACTAAAAAGAATTCAAATCAAAGTTTAGTTTTTTCTCGATAACTCTGGGAGTTTTTGAAGTATCGTTATAATTTTGGTATCAAAATGTTCCGAACAGATGCGACTCTAACATATATTTTTTTCTTCAAAAAATCAAAAATTTTGAGGTTTAAGGGTCCTGTGACCCCTTAAATTCTTCATATTCTTTGGATACAGAAATTGCTTGCTTTGGATAAACACTGTCGGACAGAACTGTGGGACCATTGAATTACATTTTGTTGATGACCAATTTATCAGAGTCCACTCCCGGTGAAAGGATAGTTGAAAGGAAAAGCATGCAAAATTTTAAACATATTCTAGTAATGAAATTTTTTATATGAATGCAAAAACTTAACTTCGTACTTGTTATTTAAAAAAAATATTTAATTTTGAAAAAAATGCAAGATTTATCGGTAGAAATTTATTATCCAAGTATGTCGAATTTTATTAGTGACTACAGATTATTTGCTTTGTTTTTCTTTCATCTCTCTTGTAATGTTTAATTTGAAATAAATGTTTCTTTCTGAATTTCTTTTACAACTTCTGTTTATCGCAGTGTGCTCCGTGAGAAATCTTTGCAATTCAAAAACAATGAACCGTGAAGGAACTGGTCGAAGAAAATATAATTTTTACTTTTTATAACTCTTTTGCCACATTATATATATAGTTTATATATATATAATTTTTTATTCACAGTTTATATTTGACTACGTGTATAATAATCTCCCTCGTCATAAATACCATAAATATATTCATAAACCTTTTCATAAAGAATTTATCCCACTGAAAGCGCTAAGAGAATTTTTGAGCTTCCATCTACTGAGGATAGCTGATAATTGGAGATATCTCAGCTCCTAATGCCTTTCAACTCCATTCCTTTTCGTGACCTCATTTCTCTCCTTGCGAGTAGCCATCACTTCAGATCCCAACCCCTATCCTTTCGTTCTCCAAAGCTTTCAACTTCCATCCCTCTCCTTATCCGTTTAGAATATTTAATCCATTAATAAATCCTTAATTGAAAAATGCATTGAACCTTGCATTTTCAGAGATCTTTTTTTTTTCTATCGTGGGTCTTCCGTGTTTGTTTTATGAAAATGGAGCCTTTAAGAGGATAATTAACTTTTTCGATTTAGCTGCCGGTGAACTTAGGCTCAAATTCTTCGGCTTCTTTCTAGAAAAATCGTTGCCTGGCATATGTTTTCTCGGCCAAAGATCCCAAACGCAGTTGTTGGAGTTGATTTTTTTTAATGCGGAAATAGAACATGTATTTTTATACAGTATTTTATACTTTCGACTCTTAAAACAGGTGTTCGAGATGCATTCCAAATTACAGCGGTTTGAAGGGGAAAGAAAATTTAAAGATACAGAACGGTAACTATGTTTCAATGTAATGTAATAACTTTAACGTTCTTCAAAATTACCATTATCTGATGAAAGAAAAAAAAAAGAATAAAAGTTGAATTTCTGTAGAATAAGTAAATTTTTCTAGGCTGTAGAAGTTTCATATTTTCAAGACTCCTATATCAGGGAACTTTTGTTCTTTATAATAGCTCTCATCCGAGATTTTATCAAATTATAGATGCAAATAATATATACTTATATTTATTCATTATTTTTTTCAAAAAAAAAAAAAGAGTCAAAGTTGGAAGACTTTTATTAATATGCATTCTTTAAATGGAAACTATTTTGGCCTTCTTTCTTGTCAACTACTTTTTCCCCTTTTTTTTTTCAAAATGTCTTGATCACAGTTAAACTTTTTTTGGAGTTGCTTACCCATATCTGATTCTTGTGCTATCAAACATCCCCACCGTTCACTCTTTAAATGTTAAATAATGCAATAAGAAAAATAAAGGAAGAATTTGAAAACTATCATCTGTACCTATTTAAGGAAAACATTAAAATTTTACAATAAATTTATATGAAACAAAACATTTGTGACTTTTCAAATTAATCAGTGACTCGTTGCTTGAACATTTTAACTTTCTCCCTAGAACTATTTTATTTCTATAGTATTTATGCATTTTAAACTATTCATCAAAGTAAATAAAATCGTAAATGAATTAATCAATCAAATATGGTTATAATTTAAGCTGCTTGTATCGAATTGAAAGCAAAGTCTGGCACTGATTCAAACTCCATTTCTTTTAAATACATAACATTATATTTTTGTAAATCGCAACAATTTTATACAAATGTAATTAAGTAACTTATAGTGAACACTGCTATGAAATTTTGATAATATGCAATATAGCTTTTACGTGTGTAAGTAATTACAATGTGTAATACTAATTTACTGTTTGTTTACTGTTCGATGCGATGGGTTATCCTAGAAGTCTTTTTTTTAATTATAAAAATATATTTCAAAGTAAATAGAAAATTGGATTGCACTTTTCAATGCTGATGAGTCATCATGATGGAAATTTTAGTCTTACATATCATACATTTTAATTTGTATGCTTATAGAAAATGTTACGTTTCACAAAATACAAAGTAGTATATATCCATTTAAAGAAAATTGAATACTGAATTAAAAAAAAATACAAAATACGAATATTTGCATTACAAGAAAAGTTATGCGTATTTTAATCTAAAAAACAACAAACACAGTTATGAAATGGTTTGCAAAGTCTAACTTTCCTGGCCAATCCCTGTTCTTTTTCTGGGAAACAATCAAATTTTAGTAGCTTCTTAGCACTTAGTAGTCAGTAGTGTTCAGCTTAGTTAGAAGCGCTTAGCTTCTGCCAGAAGAAGCTGTTGGAACAAGTCATTATAGTGCTTTGTTATGTAGAAGGGAGGAAGACTGTTTCTTATGTAATCAAATTACAATTTGGAATTGTTTTAAGAATTTTTAATACTTAGTTAAGAAGCAATAACATCAAATGAAAAAAAGTAAACTGGACACCTAAAAGAGATGCAAGATTATTGTGTTACAAGAAAGTGGTCTTTCCTATACTGAAATTGCAAGACAGAAGGATGGCTCAGTGACTACATCTGGAATCCGAAAGTTTTGTTTACGATATCAGGAGACAAATTCAATTCTAAATAAAGCAAGAAAAGGCCGATAAAGGTGCACCACACCTGTTGATGACAGAAAAATTTAAAAAAAACTATGTCTCCAAGACAAAATAATGTCATCAATGGCCATCAGAAGTGATCTAAATGATGCTGGAGTTTCTATCAGTTCAAGAACAATCAGGAGAAGATGAACAGATGTTGGAGTAAAAGGTAGATTTCCACAAAAAACGCATTACGTCAATTTAAAACAGCACAAAAAATGTCTACAGTGGGCAAAGGAACATATTAATTGGACAGAGGATCAGTGGTCACAAGTTATATAGAATGATGAAACTAAGATATCATTATTCGATAGTAATGGGCGAAAATATGTAAGACTTAGAATAGGAGATCTACATCCTGACCTCATTCAGGAAAATGTGAAGAATCCTGTTGTCTGAGTGGTATGATTTCATAATGCATGTCAGCAAATGGTATTGACTACTATCATGCCATCGATGGGACACTGAATGCCAAAAAATACATTGACACACAATTCTAGAACCCTAACTTATACCTTCCATCAGGGATCTGGGCCGCGGTAGCCTAGTGGTCAAGGTCGTGGACTAGCGACCGACGGTTTTCGTTCAGTCGCGGGTTCGATCCTTGGCCGCCAAAGACCCGCCGTGTAGCCGGGGCTGATGCACGTTAAATCTGTTCGGGGCCCAAAGTCCTCCCGTTGGCGTGGTGGGGATGTTTGGAGAGGGGGGTGCCAGCTCAGGTGTCGTCCTCGTCACTTGACCGTGGTTCAAAATTACGAGGTCCGTCGCCAATAGCCCTCGTGTTGCTTCTAGTGCGACGTTAATAAAAACTAAACTAAACTAAATCCATCAGGGATCTCTTTCTCAAAAATGTTTCATTTTTCAGCAGGATTCTGCTCCCTGACACACAGTAAAGTTCTCGAAAGAGTGGTTTTGTAAAAGAGCACTGAATTGTTGTCCTGGCCAGGAAACAGTCTTGACCTCAATTCTAAAGAAAACTTGTGGCACCGTTTGAAAACTCTAGTCCGAATGAGGTGCCCATCAAATAAAAGGGAACTAACTGAAGCTATAATAATTTCCTGGCGTCATGTAATAACGAAAGAAGAGCTTAAAACTATCGTCTGCTCGATGAAACATCGTTGTGAAGCTGTAATAAAAAATAAAGGCTACTCTACTAAGTACTGATAACTCACTGCAATCATCAGTATCTAATGTACATCAAAAATTATTGCAGATTAACTTTTCTGTATTGCAAATGTTTGAATTTTGTTTTTTGAACTTAATTCAGTGTAAAATTCATTTTTAAATGATATATACGACTTTGCATTTTGTGAAACGTAACATTTTCTTCAAGCATACAAAGTTCAAAAGCATACAAATTTCCACAATTTTGGCCACTGAATTCCTTGAAACTAACTGAATTCCTTGAAATGATTGAATCAATACAGATAACCTATTTTTTTGAGTGTAATATACTAATGCAAAATAGTGCTAAACAGCGGTGCAAGACTTTGGACAACTGAAAAGTAACATTTATTATAATCATTGTCATGTAAAGTCATTGTATATTCAAAGTCGAACTATAGAGTAATAAAACAATAATGAAAAAAAAAAACAATTAAAAGTTTTGATGTAGTGTTGATTCTTTTCTTACTTATGCATGAAACTTATTTTTGCCACACCAATTCTTAGAAGAACGTATTTCTTTAGAAAGCTTTTCTTAGAATCCATAAACTTACAGAATGAAATAATCTGGGAAAATACCATCTGCTTCATTTCTTTAAAAATCGACTCGGTTTCTATGTTACGTAGAAACCCAATTTTCCGAAATAATTTTTAAGAAATACTATCCAATTAAAAAAAAAATCTTTTTTTTTTTAATTCTAAAAAATTCGCATGATGTTAAGACTTCACTAGGCGAGTCATTTCTATCGTTATTATTTTCAATTTAAACAGATTTTATCCTTGTACTATCGGGTATTTTTTTTAAAAAAATAATGTTATAAAAAAATAAGACTTCGTTAAGTAAAATATACTCGTTTAATAAACTGTAAGATCTGAAATATCACGGATAAATGTGCGATCAAATGTATTGGCCAAATACTTTTCTTTGAAAAATAAATGTGAAATAAAGTACAAAAAAAAATTTTTTTTTAATTATTAACGCCATTGCATTCAAAATAGTTACGGAATATGAATTATTAATACATCGTAAATAATGAATATAAACTTATTAATAATCGTTTCCCCCCTCTTTTGGAAATTATTTCGACAATTTTATATAAAATTTTCTAAAGAAACTTGTAAATTTTTAGAAATAAGAAAGTTTCAAAAATACGTGATGACATTTGGAGATAAAAATGAGAACTGAATTTTCCGATGAAAACAGAAAACGTATATTGAGCCATATATAAAATAGTGAGAAAAGTTATGAATAAAATCATTCCGCAACAAATTAAGTATTTTTAGAAAAACGCAATTAGTTTATCGTTCCATTTCTTTTCAATTTCAATCTATTCACCTTTTAGAGAAGAACTATATAATTCAACTCATTATTCAATAAATAATTCCCCAAACAAGTATTTTTTGAAACTGTAACATAACTAGAAGGTTTAAAAGATGTATTAATTCATTGATTATTTTGTAGGAAAAGAAAAATATCCCCTCAGAGAGTCCGTCCAAGAGTCCCTCCTCCCACTAAAGTGTAAAATATTAGAGGTATGTTGATCAATCACTTTACTTTATTCTATTACTGATTAAAATACTTTATTTTATATCTACAGTATGAGGTGTGGCTATTATATAACGAGATTGACGCTGCTACAGAAGAAGTACGCATGCCCCAAACGCCAATGACCGAAAACTGTTTAGCGTGAAGCCTTGTTTTTCAAAAGCAGTGGCTCTTGTTTCTGTAAACAAATCCATATACCCGAAGCCTTTGTTCCCATTCTGTTATTTTACTTTTTGGTCCGTTCGAAAAATGAAAAGTGAGCAACGAATTGTAAAATTTCACATTAAAATCTGAAAAACCTCTTAAAATTTATTGAAAGAAGTGTGCGGCAATGAATGTTTATCATGTACACGTGTTTTTGAGTGGTTAAAGCGTTTTCGAGATGACGTTGAAGAGGATTCAGACCCGGGTAGTCCTTTCACGCCAAAAACGGATGACAATATGGAGAAAATCGGTGATCTGGTTCAATCTGACCGTCGGTTAAGTGTTCGTGCGATTGCCGAGACTGTAGAAATCGACAAAGTATCTATATGGCAAATTTTTCCACAAAGGAAATGAGCTTGCTCATTCCACATTGTCTGTCAATAGGTTTCAAGCCAAGTACAGCATTCCAGTGTTAAATCATCCGCCTTATTCTCCGGATCTTGAGCCATGCGACTTGTATCTGTTTCTTAAGGTGAAATCTGCATCAAAAGGAACAAGATTTGAGTCCGGTGAAGCTGTGAAGGAGGATTCGCATGGAGTGTTGTGGGGACAGAGGAGGGGTGAATATTGAAGGTGATAATAAGTAAATAGGAATGACATCAAAATAAAATGTTTTACAGCTTCAGTCTCGTTACTTAATAGCCAAATCTGGTATATCCCCATTTTGCATAACCAATTGGTAAGTTTATTTTCAAAAGAATTATAATCTTTATCTTTTAAAATTGATAAACTCTTAACTTTATAAAGCCATTGACCAGTTATTTGCAGAGGTAAACAATAATAAAGGTAACACTTAGACTAGTACTTTCCAACCACTGGAGAGTCCACAGGACTTTGCTGTGGCGGTCCACGAAAAACGTAACAAATGTTATGTTCTTTTTATATAGATTTTTAAACCTCTCAACTACTTTCCACTCATATAAATATAAGACCAAATATACAAACAAAGTGTATACATGCAGACAACGTGAAACTCTTCAATTATTTCTCTTTCACGAAAATTTATGTGAAAATCGTTTGCTAAATTGCAACTAATTTTCTCTAAAGAAGAAATTAAAATTTATCTATGTGTGTAGTACTTTGAATATTAAGAAGAGAATAAATCATTGCAAAGAGTATACGCGATTTATTTTTCTATAATATTATATTTAATACTCTGAGCTAAAGAGATATAGAACACTCATAGGGAATGTAATAGCAGTAAATGTAAAAAAATAAGTTATTGTATTACATAAAATAACCTCAAACCTCCCAAACATAATTATTACATATAACATCGTTCTCATTTTTATCATTTTTCGTACATTTTCCATTAATTTCTTACTGGTCTAAGAAAAATAATTTTTACCTTTTTTCTACTCTTTCACCTCATAGAATGTTTTAAAAATTATATTTATTATTTAATTTTTATTTTGAAGACGCAAACTTTAATTTTTTTAAGCTCTGTATAGAAATTCGTATTTGTCTTTTACCTAACTTTCCTATCATTTGCAAATGAACACTTCTTAACAATTACAAATGCAGTCGCTTGAATATAAGATGAAATAATTCGTCCATCTATTTTCTAGCCTCATCTAATTCGAAATTGATCATAGCGAAGACTAACGTGAAAAGTAACTTTGTTCACCTATCTCGAATTAATCCCCTTCCTAGAAATAAAACCAAATGCGTCTTCCTGTCAAATTTGAAACTTGTAATCATATTGTGTCGCGGCACTTTCAAAAAATCAGTTCATTATCTATTCAACATTCGCTGTTAAAGATAATGCGCATTTATCAAACTCGGTGCCAATTTATTTCCCCCTTTATAAAGCGAGCTTCACTTCCAGTGACTCAAACCCTATTAAATAGGAAGGCAAAAAGGATAGTGCATTAAGCAGTAACGTCACATCCATTTCAGAGTTATAGGTTAACTCAATGGCGAAAGGATTATTTTATCAAGATGATACATTATTTAAGCGAGCCAGGATCATTTTTATTCAGATTCTTGTTATTCAACAAAAAGTCTCTTGTCTTTTGTGTCATGATTTATGCACCATATTTAAAATTATTTTCTCTGGCTTTCCGCTTAATAGCTTCAGCGTGCGAAGCTTTTTTTAGGGAGATATTTTTCTCACTAGATATAAATTAGCTAATTACGTAGAGTTACAGGTTGCGCTCTTTGTCATTCATATGCTGAGTACAGTAACAGGGTGACTTTGGGGTTTTTTCCCCGGGGTTTTCCCATTTAAAGGGGTTTCTTTTTCCTGAGAAGGGCTTTGGTGAGGCTTAAATCATCCGGAATATTTTGGGTAGAGCCAACTTGATTTAAACCAAATGGCGGAAAACTGAATTTTTGAAAGATTTTCTGATGCTTCTTTTTCCTTCGATTAAATTAAATTATTTTTTTACTTACTTTATTATGTTTTTTTTTTGTATTTCACAACTTTTTTAAATTCATGTTGAATATTTTTGGTATCAAATGTCTCCCCTTTTGCTGTTAAACTCTAAGACAAAACAAGATGATATAGTATAATGATATACAAGATGAAATAGTATATCTTTATTTGTGTCTCTGTTCCTTTATTGTTCTGTCCAGCTACAAAAACTTTATAAATATCTTGTAAAATACTTGCAAGAACAAAAACTTTAAATTTTTTGTATTAAGTAAAATACAATCTGACAATTTACAAGAAGGACTATAAATATGAGTAACTAATTCCCTTATGTCCAACTGATTTTAAAATAAGGAAAAACAATGTAATTTAAGTTCCGCAACATTGAACTTGACAATAACATAAAAAAACTTTAAGTGCAATTTTCGAATGTAATATGCAGCGATTG
This sequence comes from Nephila pilipes, assembly GCA_019974015.1. NCBI lineage: Eukaryota > Metazoa > Arthropoda > Arachnida > Araneae > Nephilidae > Nephila > Nephila pilipes. The sequence continues at coordinate 424,683 of BMAW01113624.1, forward strand.
AAGCTAGTAAGCTTTCAAGGCTTACGAAAATTGAAAAAAAAAAAAAACCTTTAACTTTTCTTATATGCTATGAATATTAAAATAATGTGTTTAAATTGCAACATTTAACTTAATCTTACTCCAACAATGACATCTTAAGCCTAAGAACATTTAAAGCCTATTGAGAAAAATGAATTATTTTATTTTTCTCTCTGTGTGGGTCAAAATTATATTGGTAATTTATCTTATAGATTCAAGCTATAGATTTAATATTTCATTTCTAGAGTAGTTACACACGTAACAGTAGATTCGAAACATCATCTACTTTTGCAACACTTGAAAAATAATGGAAAAATAATTGTTACAAAAACTAATATAATATTAGCATGGTTTTTATCGAAAATAAAAAGTCTTCAATTGTATATCTCATCATTTCTTACGCAAGATTTTCTGAAGCAGAAACTGCATGACATAGTCATGCTTAAAAAAAAGATACTTTCATTGTTAATATTGCGGTGGCTTTCTTCGATAATGACGACTGAAGTAAACACGCCTAAATAACTAGCCCAACAGGGAATCCCTTTTAGCCTAGTTGAAAAGAACTGAGAAAAAGCGACCGGACAAGTTTAATTTTCGGACCGAAAGATTGATTATTCGAAACGCCGTCAACACTCAAGGTCAACCGGCATCCCTCACAACGAAGTAGAAGCATTTCCTAATGCAGCAGGAAAAACACGGCACTCACGCCGAAGTGATGATCCAGTACTTGAAATCTAGAGGGCAGCATAGCCTAGAACTACTGGTTGATCTACCCCCAACGCAAAACAATTGCCTCTGTAAGTCTAACTAAGACAGTGGTGCGTAAATCAGAACTTGTGATGTACAGGCTACGGTGCACGTGTCAAATAGGCCAGCCATCTCAACTAGAGTCCACCGATGACGTCAAATGGAAACATCCCAAAAACCGAAACTCAATACAACAGGAAGGAGATGCAGTAATTACTGGAAAAATAACCTTCTCTAAAAAAATTGTTCAGAATATTCCTCTTCGCACCATCACGATGATACTGAAGGAGGAATATACGGTGGCTCTCTTCAACAACAATGTCTAAAGTTAAAATGCCGATGTAGTAACTGGCTCGAGAGGAATCCTAACTGGAAAAGTTTTTTTTCGGGCCCAAAGATTGAAGGTTCAAACGCCACCAGCACTCATGGTCCGTTGACCAGACCGCCGCAGGGTTGGAACATTTCGACCACCGAAATTTATAATTCCCTTACTCATTGGAAATAAAAAAAAAAAAGTAGAAAAAATATTATTTTTAGATAATATGGAGTGATAAGAAAAAAATAAATTTTGAATGCATTTTATTGTAACAATATAGATTAAATTGCAAAATATTGTTTCAAGTTATTGCAAAGGGATATTAGAGATTATCGATGAAAGAATTATTTTGCATGTATGTTTGCATAAATTTTTCGCAGTGTATTTAATATATTTGTCAGTGTAATGTGCTTGATAACTTTTTTTAGTTATTCGTTATGAATATTTCATAGCTACTTCTATCGCTAATGAATAATGGATCTCCAAAAGAAAATTGAAAAAGCAAATACTTGTGTTCCATTTTTTATTGCCTAGATCATTCCGAAACATTGTTCAAATCCTAGTACAGTTTATAGGATCATTGAAAATCCCAGACACGTATAAACAGAAAGAGAAGGGGAGAGTTCAAATAATATATCGAAGGTCTCTAGTAGTAGTCAGTATCAATTAATTACGGATACAATATAACGAATAGCTTCGAAAAGAAATATAATGAATATCTTAGAAAAATCTGATTCTGAATTCTTTAAAAGAAAGTAACAATGATTGATTGTTATAAAATTTTCTTTTTTTTTATATATTTCAAAAGACAATTTAAGCGTATATACAACTTTAGATTTTTTTTAATTAGTATTTAAATACCATATTTTCCATTATTTTTAGTGACCCCACAGAAATTACTTAATAACTCAGAGCTGTGATTAATTAGTGAATAATAATTTCAGTAAAAAGTTTAAGCACTTTCTTATATTTTTTTATGTTGAATTATAAACGTTTTTCTGAATAATTTTTTTCTATATCTCTGTATTTATGTACTTCTTATTATATTTCGCAAAAATATTTTTATATGCAAGTACATTTTATTGGAAAAATATTGAAAATTAAAAATTTTATAATAGAGCTAAGCTAGCAAAATTAAAAGTTTTATACATATTAACAAAATAATTATAAATTTAAGCTTGTTCTGTACTTTAACTACTATAGCTGGAAAGTATATTTTCAGCGATACAAAGAAAAGTAAAGTTATCCTTTCTTTTCGCGCTTGAAATTTGCTTCGATTCTACAAGTTTTAAATCATTATATGGTAAAATTATATTTCGATGATTTCGGAATTTGGCGACATTTCTGGTGACTTGGCAAAGAAATGGGATAGTAAATGCTTGTTTCGAAATCTCAAAGTTTCTAGACTCGACGAAGATAAGTTCTCGCGATGCGGCAAAGCTTCTTCCCTTACCTCGGCAAACTATAAATGATGGACATATGCTCTGAAGTCAATCTTGGATTTGATCGAGCTATCCAACGTGGTAAAGTCTGGTGAATTATGAGATCTTCGTCCGCTGTTGTGATAGAGTTATACAGGGTGTTTCGAAATTCACGAGCAAAAGTTTAAGGAGTAATAGAAAACATCTAAACAAGCAATTTTCACCATACAATGCATACCCGGAAAGCAAGTCGCTAGACGGCACTGTAATGGAAAGCATAAAATACGAGTTTTCTTAAGCATCGCCATGCCTCTTGAAATCCACGGTAGAAATGACGATGTGTAAGAAAGCTTGTGCTTTATGCTTTCGATTACAACGTCATCTATCGCTTCACTGCTTGCTCTCTACCTTTGCAATGTATGGTGAAAATTGCTTCGTTAGATGTTTTCCATCACTCCTGAAATATTGCCCATGAATTTCAAATCACCCTGCATAGGTGTATTTTATTTACATGTTTGAATTTGTGGCTTTTTACTGTAAATAATTGGCTGCAAATTAAATTATTTCAACCCAAGGAACCTGCGTAATCATTTGAGTGTTCTTTTGTAAGTGAAAGACGGAACTTGGCTTAACTGTATGCACATAACTATCGGTAAATAGTACGATAGGGAGAAATGGAATCGCTTTGGAAATTGATTTAGGAAATGCCGTGGAACGGCCTTCAAGCTCGGGTCGGTTAATAATAAAGTAAAAAACTTGGCTGTTGGGTTGAGTTTGAGCATTCTGTATCTGTGAATCATTGGATGGGCTCTGATTGGTCGATGCTGGGGTCTGTAAAAATGGCATTTAGGAGGTATAGGTTTCGGTCAGAGAGGGCTCTGAAAGCCTTGATTTCCATTGGTTGTCTTCTTGCAGAGGGGAGCTGTCCTATTGGCTGTCCAAAGTTGCTGTGATTCTATTGTGGGTGTGATTATGTGAGTGGGTGTATACGGCAGAGTTATGTAGAATAATTCTTATAAAGGATAAATAAAAGTTTATTGAGTTAAGGTATTAAAAATTTAAAGGTTATGGTGGGTGGTATGAATCAAGTAATACAGTGCGGGGTTTTTTTGGGGTGTGTAAAGGGAGAAATGAAGCTGAGTCCCCTTTATAAGAGGGGTAAAGTCTTATTAAAGCGTACTGCTTGGCGAGATTTTTAAAAACGCGCCATCATAGCGATATTTCCAAACTCAAAGCCGTTTCAAAAGGAAACAAGATGGCGTTTTGTCTGATGAGAAAAAAAAAACATGAAAAAGTTACGTTTTTAAGAAAATGTGTAAATACCATAAAAACTATAAAAACAGCGGAAAAATGCGCGATTTTCAATTATTATTTATTTTTACTATCAAAAATGTTGGTTGGTGGGATTTTTTTATTGGTTGTTTTTACAAAACTAATTTTCTCATGCCTTGATTTTTAGTTCGCTTCATGACTCACTAGAAAGCTGTCTCAGTTGCTTCCCTCACATGGTTTCATTTTTATTGTCTAGTGAAGTAAGAAACTTGTGTTAATTCAGAAAAATGGAAATAAGTGAGTTTGTCGAGGGGGGATTAAACATTTATATTTAAAAGGCTTAACACCAAAAAAGATCAAAGCTGAGTTGGATGAAATTCAGGGCACATCTACTCCTGTGTTTGTAACTGTTTACATTTGAGTAAATGAGTTTGAAAGTGGCCGTACATCCACAAAAGATGAACATTGTTCATTACGTCCAGTGGAAGTGATTACTCCCGGAATGATTGACAAAATCCAAAATACGGTTTTGAATAATTGACGAATTAAAGGGCTCGGAATGGTTGATGCCACTAGCATATCGCAAGGTACAGTGTTTTCCATTTTGAATCAAAAATTGGGTGTGAAAAAAATCTCGGTATTTATTGTTCCTTACTTTCCTTTATCTTCCTTTTATTATTCCGTATACTTAAAATTTTCAGAACTTCGATTATTTTTAAGGTAATTCGAGAAATAACATACTAATGCAGTTTGCAAAAAAAAATTGTTTCGTTTTATTAACGTCGCATTAGAAGCAACACGAGGGCTATTAGCGATGGATAAGATAATTATTTTTAAAAAACATTTTACCGATTTTCGTTAAATCATACCTACATGTCCCCTTAAAATCGATTAGAAATGTTTCCTGGTTAATAATAATCTACATCAATGAACTAGCAATCAGTTGATTAAATTAATAGTTTTTTTCTTAATTTTTCATCCCATAAAGCATTCTTTGAATATGAAAATGTGACATAGATAGCTCCTAAGAGCACTAAAGTATGAGATATTTGTTTCTTAACGTTGGAAAGTATTTGGTATTCTTTCCTGTAATGTTCTCACGAAAACCATCTGAGAAACTGAAGAATCCTAAATTTTCCTCGATTTACAGTTTCGTTGCAGCCAATAACAAATTTTAAATCAGAATAAGATTTTATTTCTATTGCTAATATCTCAAATCTGATTATTTTAAACGATTCTAAATATGTGATGAGATTCCTTCCATGTCATTCATTTTGTTTCCAGAGTTTTGTTTACTATTTACTGTTAAATATGTGGTTTATTTATTTCGTTTCCTGCTTATACCATCGTAATGTTCTTTTGCACTTAGGCCCATTGGTTTGTCAGATGGGATTTACAGAAACAAGGCCATACGATTGAACAAACGTGTTGGTGCAAATCTGTCCCACGTGGCAAATTCACACGGGGGCGATTTCACGCGACTCTCAAACAAGAAGTGTAAAAACTACTTTTCCCCCTTTCGATTTTTATAGAAGTTTTTTTTCCAGCGTGCGAAATCGGAGAGTATTCACCTTGAAAGCTTTAAGCCGTAAAACGATTTAGGGAACAACTTCATTGATTAGGGGAAATATCACAGAGAAGACAACATACAGTCGGTAGAACCTGTAACGAGTTACAAAATTTTTGCCAGAACAATATAAAAGATTTCACTTAGAATAAATTAAGTCACCCAATACTTAAAAAGAATATTTACGAATAGTTATTTCAATTATAAGTAAAACAAAATGGGAGGATATATATATATATATATATATATATATATATACCTTTTCGTCTATCTTTAAGTGAAAGCTATATTAACAATTTCTTACTTATATTTATTTGTGAATAACCAAGAAAAGAAAGAGAAATAGTACACATCTGAGAAAATTGATAAATAAATATTTCTTCCGTATTTATTAAATAAAGAATATATCTTCATTTATATGTTGAAAATAAAAACTGGATTAACGCAGAAAATAAGCGAAAATTCCGAGTAAATATCTTATTCCTTTTGCTTATTTATAAAATCTAAAATACAACGAGAATATGAAATCATATTAAGAGATAACACTTAAATTACGTTAAATTGTATAAAAAACATAAGTACATATCAATAAAAAAGTGCAATGTAAATAAAAAGGACACGTAAATAACAATTCCATGTTGATCTTATTTAAACATAAAAAAAATGGAATCATTTAAATTCTGAGATCTTTTTTTTCTTTCTGAATACAGCACATCACGCGAATACTTTGAGTATACTAATATCAAAGGGTCTGTACTGAACTCGGAAAACATTTTCAGGTGAAAAAAAAATTCCCCAGTTTACATTCAATTTAGAGAAAGTGTAACAAATACATCTGTGCATTGTAATTTGTTGTAAGAATTTTCTATAAATACATAGACAAATAAAATGAAAAAAAAATTAGCATGACAGTCAAGAAATTTTAAATTAAAACAAGAATTCAATGAAGCTTATTGTAATAATAATTCGATATAAAAACCAACGTTTTTAAAAACAACGTTTTTATATAGTGGCAAAGTTTATTAGAGAAAATTATTGAAATATTAGTTAAAACTGTTAGTTATTTTTAACTTTAAAATTCACTTAAAAAGAGACATTTGTGACAGTATTAAAAAATTCATAATACTCATAAAATCAAAACATGCATTTGAAAGTTTGTAAGTCATTCTATTAAAAAAAATGGGAACCAGAATTCAGAAAAAATTATTGTGATAAGACATCGCGTCAAATATTGGAAACTTTCTTTCTTGCTCATGATTATTGACTAAAAGTCAGCAACCCTTACTATCTCGGAGATTGTAAAGGGGAGATAGTATCTCCCCTTTGCGAGTACAAAAGGTTTACGATAACCTCATGCGGTGTGGGGAGTGCCCGGTGCTCCCAGAGGGGGAAAGAAATTTTTCCCTCAATCCTAAAAGCGCCTAGAGGAAAGAATATTTTGACTTATTAAAATTATTGAAATATTAGTTAAAACTTGTCGCAAACGTGTAAATATTGCATTGTTAGGCGAGTACGAACGATTCCCAAAATTTCAAAGCTCTAGCTTGATGGGAAGTTGGTTAAATTAACGATCGAAAATTTGATGACACACACACTCACACACACACACAAACACACACACACCAAGTGAAATTCAGAAAAACGTTGTAAAATGAAATCACGCGCTCACAGAGCTTACTAAATTTATTTAATTTTTTCTCCGAATGGAAGCAGATGGTAAAAGTATTTTAGTCATATCTACGAGAACATAGAGAAAAAGTTTTCTGAAAAGTAAATTTGACAAAAGTATCTCCTAAAAAGAGCTAAAAATTCATTACTATAAATATGAAGGACTACATATCCACATTTGGTCTTCGCCTAAGAATGAGTGATATGTGCAAAATACCACAAATGAGAATAAATTATCTAAAACAGTTAATTAAAACGCTAAATGCTTTAAATGTTGCATTTTTTATACATTTTCTATTAAAAATTAGAGGACTTTTCGTTGTTTTCATCAATGTATTATTTATGAGAATATAATAAAAGGAACGCGCGTGCGTCTGAAAATTGAATTTTATTATTGTAAATAAACATAGAGATCTGTATTTGCATTTTTTTCAAAATGTGATTTTTTAGAATTCTGTCACTTTCTTCAAAATATACTTTATCTTTAGTGATGATATTTTGCATTTTATAGAATAAGATTATTTCCTCTACCGTGTGTTGGAAATAATTTATTTGAATATCCCTGATGTAAAGGAAGCACCATGTCTCGTCTACAGTATGAGAGCGCACGGGATCATGGGACAGATATTCAGAGTATTTTTCAGTTCTTAACCGCGAAAGGCGGGTTTTCATGTCTCTGATATAATCTGTTCCCCTGACCGCTAAAGCGAGATAATGATTCTATGGGCTGTTTGGAAGCCCAATATTGTTGTAAATAATTTGTAAACAGTAATTTATGTACATGATTGGAGCATAGAAATTACAATAAATATAATAGAAAGACACCGCGCTCCCACTCTTCTTGAACCTTTGGATTAATAATCACTACCCAGTGAGCATAATTTTTTTTTTTTTTTTTTGTAATAAGCACTCACATGTTAAGAACTGGGTAATATTTTTATAAAAATTGAAGGAAATTTAAATTATTAAATTTAATTTTTGAAAAAAAAAACTTTTATTAAGTTTAAACTGAACATAATTATAATTTAAAATTTTTAATATAAGAAATAGAACTTTGAAAATTGAATTTTAAAAATGTAAATATAAACGTGCCACGTCATACAGATAGTAATTAAATTGTATCTATTTTGAAATCCTAATTATGTTCAGTGCATACGTTTCTAAGTGCTCTGTAAGTTTTCAAAATTATAAATGCAGTGGATTTTAGGGAAGATGTAAGAAGGAAGATGTACAAAAGGTACACGCGCGCGACTTACAAATGCGAATACATTAATGATCATTAATTGCTTACACATAATTAAAATACTTAAGTATTTAAATGCAATTTTCTTTTCACATAAGATAAGTATATAGATATCTCATAAGTATATAAATACGTAATAAAATATAGAGGTATTTCAATGCTAAAATATGACTTCCATTGTTTATTGTTTTAAAAAGTGAGAATTATTTAAACTTGGCGAGTCAAATAAGCTCATTTTTCCTTGTCAATGATGTCATAAAATAGATTTTGATGTGAAAGGCCGGATGCATATCTTAAACACACATTCGGTTATACTTCACCATATATAAAGAAGAATGCAAATAGATATTAAAATATTGCACACAACTGTTTTAACTTTTAATCAAACTTAATTTATCACAATTCAAGAATTTTAAATATATAATATATTTTAAATACACAATACATAATCCATTTGCATTGCATCACAGAGTGAGAATAGAAAATACAAAAATAAAGAGATATATAAATAATAAATGGTCCCTTGTAGGTTGCTATATAACAGTTCACACCAAAAACAAAAAAAATCATGCATAATAAAAGAGATACATAAAAGAGGGGGATCTGAAAATAAGATTATTTTTTCATATATAGAAAAGAGGACAAAACTCCCAAATTTAACCGCAATGTTTTTACGTTAATATGTAATTGTGTCACGTTTAGATTTCAAATTCCTAAAAAATTAATATTATTTAAAATTCTGGGATTAGATAGTATTACAAATGTGATAAATATAGAAAACAAATGATCGGATTGTAAATATTTAGATTTTTGAAACTATTACACATATTACAATAACGGATGTACGAAATGGAAGAATGAAATTTTATTTTCAATTACAAATGTTTGATAAGTGATATATTTGTTACACAGCAAATATCTAATCTTTATTCAAGTTTGTTCAACCCATTTTGTAGTATCACACTGTCAGTAGTTTCTAATGCTGTACAAAGAACTTGAAATCTCTTCTCATCTGTTTTTTTCCCGTTGGATGTTATATTTGTGTTCGGGATAAATCCCAAAATCTCAAAATATTGGATGGAATAAAACTCTTCTTGAAAAGATATTAGAATAGTTATGTGTGAAGGTTTATTTGAAAGATATTAGCTCAGGTATCTACTAAGACAATCCTTACCTAAGAAAGAACGAAGAAAAGCAACTTTCAAAAAGCTAAAGTGTCGCTACCTCAGAAAAAAATACTACTGCCCAATTATGGCTTTATATAAAGAGTTAATCTCACCATAAAAATTCAGCAGGATATGGATGATGTAGAGAAGTTCCTCTGTGTTTATCAGTGTGATATTTTGCTGACCATTTTTGTATAACGTTTCGTAGATAAATCCGAACTTTCAACCTACACTTATATAGCATATTTCGAGGCTTCACCCCATCCAACAGAACATAATATTATGCATGAGGATTTTTGATTGGATCGACTTTTGAAATTATAATCTTTCAGTAACAATACTTAAAATTTACTGATACCAAGTTATTAAACCTTAAAGCGTCCGCCAAAACTCGAAATATGTAAAAATACATTTAATTTTAATGACGTATTGTTTGGGAGGGCATATTGTCTAATAATCTGTCTGTAAAGTTGAGATGAAAAGCTTTTAAAACTGTTTCCAAACAAGCAATACTAGTTTCATAATTGGCTGTTTAAGCTGATTGAATTACATTGATCGGAAATTTTAATTTTTGTTTTTATCAGCTGGTACGAAAACATTTTATAATGGTAAAATGATACGTTATACATTTTGGAACACTTGTATTTCGTTTTTATCAGCTGGTATCGAATTAATTGTTATTGCCTAAATTGATTTGGGAGTTTCAATCAAGTAAAGCGTCAATATCTCGTAAAAAAACGAATTGGAATAATTTTAAATACCTACATATATATTTTAACACACAGTCAGATGCTTTATCATATCCTTAAAAAAAGAATCTATCCCTTTGAAGAATCTATTCCGTTGAAGAATCTATGAGAAAATAATAACCATAGTATCCTGAGAAGTAAGCTATGGGATGAAATTAATATTAAAACTAAATCAACAAAAAATTCTCAATTCCTATTTTAATTTTAATTTAAAAAGAAAAGCTTCACTTCATATATGTTTGCAAGAATTCGTTTGAAACTCCTTTTGATAAACTTCTAAGTTTTTCGTGAATAATAATAAATAATTTGCATTCGTTAACTAACATTCGTCTAAAACATTTTTAGTACATGATTCAGTTTGTTTTTTCTTATATGGAGACATAAAACACTATTCAGATCCTTTTTAAAAGTAACTCATAATGTTCTTTTATTCAGAATAAATTCCCTTCATACGGAGTCCTATTTATAAAGAATCCTTCAGGGCCTTCTTGAAGGATTAATGGCATCACCAATAATCGAAGTGAAAAGCTAGTTCAACGAAAATACAACATAATCTAATAAACTGAACTGAATGGAGAATTTAAATAATGTAAGTAAATCAAAAGTAAGCTATTTTCGACAGTCGTGAATCAGAAATATCGCTTTAATAATAAAAAAAAGCTCATAATTTAATATGTTTCTTTAATAATTTAATCAGAATCATACTCGAATTTTCCTCAGTGTGCTGAAATACATAAATGTATTGTAAATGCCACAAGAAAACAAGCAAAGAGAGCAAATGTCTGTTAATTAAATCTTCGCAAACGAATTCTTTTTTATTTTATTTCACTGGCATAAAACGAGCCGAATTCTATTACATTAACTCTGTTTACGCATTTGTTTCAATTTGAGTGAGCAATGTAGTAGTCATATTGATGCTTCAAACAATAAGAATTCCGCATTTGTCACCACATAGAGAAATAAAACAGTCGTGGAGTATAAAAAAATATACACTATCCAATCAATTATTTTAACAAAAAGACCCATGTGAAGCTTTGTCTCAATAAATTTGAATTTGAATTTAACGCATTAGAGCTTCTTATCTTAAATCCAAAAATTCACAGTTAAGTAAACTAATTTTGATAGTTAATCATATATAGTGTGTGTGTGTGTGTGTGTGAGTGTGTGTGTGTGTGTTAAAGTAATGAAAGGGGGTGCGGGAATACAAATCCAGTCCGATTACAGCGCGTTGATAATCATTGTTCCTCAAGTACAGTGCAACGGCTTGGCTACACATTTTAGTATCTATTTTACAATCTCATAATACCGTTTAGATGTTACTTTTTTTGCAATTTCAATGAGAATATTTTAGATAGCGTTATGACTCCATTGCAATTGAAATATAAAGTGTTAAGTTTCTTTTAGGAAATAAAATAATGAAGTTACAAAATAACTTCAGAATGTTTGAGAAGTAAAAGCGAGCAATCTATTTAAAAAGAGTAAATTTGTATAGCGCATTAAGGAAATACGTTGCATTTGAAAAACAGAATAATGCAAAGTATTACGATAATAAAATACATTTGAAAAATAAAGTAAAGCGTTGTATTAAGTATTTTCAATGCTTTCAAAGTTGTCCATGACTAAAACATTTGCAATGCTTTAAAAAAAAGAATAGCAATATATTGAAACATTTCAAAAGAAAAAAAAAATCAGGGAGCTAAGAAAATTACGGTTTAGTAGCAGATTAAAATTATAATGCAATAAAAGATTGCTATTTATTGAAAGACGGAAGCCTTGAAAAATTAGAATGCATTGAAAAATTGTAATGTATTAAGAAATAAAATAATGCAAAAACAAGAAAGTTAATAAGTACATATTTCTTGGAGAATTATTTCTCGAAAAGTCTCAGAATTTTTAGCACGATCCAGATATTTAGTTCTTCAGTATTTCTCCTTTGTTCTTAGAACTCAGAAAAAAACTTCCTGATTTTCAAGGTACAATTTTTTAATCACCTCTTCTCTAAAAAACCAATGATAAAAATCATTTATACAAATATTTTAACCCGCATTTAAAAAGAAGTACACATTCTTTGTTGTTATTAACTTTGTTGCTTAATGTAAAACTGTTTATTAAAATTACTAAAAATAATTTCCATTCGCTCAAGAAAATGTTTTAATGAATCCTCGGTTTGCGCTTAGGCGAAATAACTGAAAATTTCTAAATATTTAAAAGTATGCTATTTTACATGTTAACGATAGAATAAACTGTTTATTTCTAAAACTTTTATTACCACATGCAGGTACTGGTTAAGTTTTACAAATGAATTAATATACTGTATAAATAAGCATTGTTATTTTTGTACATAAATGAGCAATGTTATCAGAATATTTATTTTTATGATTTGAACTATCTTGAATTTTCAAATATTTATATAAAGTTAATCATTATAGATGATAAAATAATAATGAAAAGGTTAATTATAATTAATAAGGTTAAATTTAAAATTATTAATATAATTAAATATAACTGTGTCATTAATGTAGGTAATTATATATATATATATATACTGAAAATTTATGAAAGAAAAATTTAAAATATTTCAAAAGACAAAAATCAAGAAAGAATAGTAACAATGAAAGAAAAATAAATGAAAATATGGAACCCAGCAAGTCAAAAAGCAATATCGGGCTGAGGACCGATTAAGCGGGGTTAAACTAGTTTAATGGTACCAATGGTATATATATATATATATATATATATATATATATATATATATATATAT
>BMAW01113624.1:437620-460827 GCA_019974015.1 Nephila pilipes
ATATATATATATATATATATATATATATATATATATATATATATATAGATAGATAGATATAGATATATATATATACATTTACTAAGTATATCTAATTAATATATAATTAATTAAATTTAATTAACATGATTTAGTAACAAATTTGATTGTTTTTAATTAATTAGCATAATAAATTATCCAATGCAGTATTAAAAATCGTTTAGTAATAACATTTAATTAAAAGTAAAGCTTTAAGAGAAATTGAAACGGAAGATAGATAAAAGGAACAGTTCTTTTTAAAATTAAACCAGAAAATGAAATAATTTAGGAATAGCTGATTATCAAGACGACGGATTTGCAAACCATAGTTAAAAATTTCGAATAAGTTGATACTCTTAAAGAACAATGAATTACAAATCTAAGAAATGTTGACATAAACTTATAAAATAAATCAAAATAACAGCAAAAATATCAGATGGAGTCTATTGAACCCAAAGTATCATCGCCAATGGATTCAAACTAATACTACTTGTTAAAAACGAGACTTGCTTGAAACGTTATGCCAAATCTCCTTTATTTGTTTCTTGATTGTTACGAATCTTATCGTTCTTAAAGATACCGTAAAGCCTCATTTATTCCGATCCATTGGAGCGGTAGGTCGTACGGATTAATCAAAGTCTACATTGAACAAAATAACCTATAAAATCAGCCTAGGTGTATATATATATATATATATATATATATATATATATATATATATATATATATATATATATATAGCTAAACACTCTATACGGTAATGTGTGTCCTTAAGAACATTTTTAAGATAAGCCTTCATTTAAAGGTGTACTAAAAGGTATACAAACAATTTTTAAATACAAAATAATGCATATTTTAATAAGAGCTTGAGGCGCTTAACTGAGTTATTTAGATAATTACCGATAAATTAAGTAGCATAGCTACTTATTTACGTAGGAGATCAAGAGAAGTATTAACGCGTGTCAAGCTTTTTAATTTTATAATATTTTACACTTAAAAAACAATTTTTATACCATTTAGTTCATCTTTAAATAAAAGCTTAATTTTAAAAAAAAAATTTCTTATATTTATTCAATTATTTTTAGTCTAGAAATTTAAGTCTTAAATGCAATTTCATGAGTCATACGTGTTTGCAAAATTTCAACTCCTTTGGTCGTTGTTAAGTGCAAAACTCCAACTCCAAGTCCTTCACTGCTTGAGCATACCATTGTTAGTATAATCATCATAATTATACGAATATGCAAAATTTCAGCTTGATCGAATGATAGGAAATGGGTAAAAATTCCAGTACAAATCTGGAACTGAAAGACATATTTTTTTACATACATGTGAATATAACAAGTTAGACAAAAAAAAAATTGTAAATTAACATGTAATTTGAAATAATACTAAACAAAGTGGTAGATAACTGCACAAGAGATAATTCAAATCAATACATTACTTACATGCTATCTAATAGATGGAAAGCTATTTGACATGTTCACTGGTTTGAAGAAATGACTAATCTTTTGTTATCTTCCTTTACAGTTAATTTCTTGATCAATTACTAAACGCAGGTGCCTTAAATGTTCATAATATCCAAATATGGCTTCACTGCTGTTGTTTTCAATAAACTTCATCACAAAATTTAAGTGATTTTTAATTTCTCTAAGTTTTGGCTTCTTTTTAAGTGACATCATTCGAACGAGAGGATAATACGAATTCTATAATTTGAAAAATAAGAATTAGGGCATCACAGTCACTAGCCAAGGTACGAAACTGAGTTTAACTCAGTTTTTTATTAGCGTTTTTTATTTGAGTCGTTCAATGAGTCCTTAGAAATTCCAAGAAATGGTGTAAACATCATGACTCACTAGACAGCTATCTAAGTCTCAATTACCCGTATTCGTAATCATGACGCCTTTCGCACCTCAAAAAGTCTTATTCATAACTTTTTTGACGAGTGAGATCATCCTCACCTTCTTTAGAGCAGATTCACAGGAAGAAACCCATTATTTTGTATTGTTGTGCGGTTTGCGATGCCTATGAATTCATCGATCATTGACGCCGATAACTCGACGCGATAGCAATCAAAAGTTTGATTTCGTGGTAAATGATTAACAAATCAAAACTAACTTATGAATCAATGTCAAATTTGTTTTGGTTCCGTTTAACAGATGGCAGCAACAATGATAACAACAATTTATCATAATGAAGTCATCTGTCTTCAAATGCATGTATTTTTGAACCCCCAAGTAATTATGATTTTTTTTAATCTTTGTCCGGACTAAGCTATGTCCCGTTTAAAGAGGTCTAGATTAATACATTACATATAATGTATTTCTATCCCTTGCGAAATGCGTTATTTATTTTTCTACTCAATCCCCTTTCCTCGCACTTGTGCTAATGCGTTGGGCAAATCCATCAGGAAAGAGTTCGGGTGGAAGCTTTCACTTCGTCAACAAGATGAAAGTGATGTACCTTAAGATGCTCTTTCATCTTTAGGAAGAGGAGCCTTGCTGCTTCACCCAAGTGAGTCGCCATCTTCTCGGCCTTTGAAAGACACTTGGGAACTAGGAAAACAAATACATTATATATAAGACACTTTCAGATGCAACGGGAATTTTGAAAATAGGACAATAAATTAAAAAAAGCTCTTTTCATGGAGTCTTTACTTTTCAATCAAGTCTAATAATATGAATAGTGACTCCCCAAAGAGACCCCTGAAAATATTTTATGCCTTTGTTGGCCAGATCGGAACTCTGAATAGTAATAATAAATAGTTAATAATAAAGAAATAGATTAAATAATGAGCCACATAGATAAAAAAAAATGTATTTAAAGGTTTTTGCTTAAGGAAGCATGAAAAAGAGAAAAATTTGCGACTGCATTTAATAAATCTATTTTCTTTTAACTCTGTATTTGTGCAATATTCTATAATATCATAATTGTGGCAGATCCAGAATCCTGAAAAGTAATATAAAAACTAAAATAGGATATTTTATGAACCGTAAAAGTAATTACTTAAGTTCGATCAGGAACAACCGTACTGAATAGAAATGAATGTAAACAAAATTTATAAGCTTCAATAGGTCTTATTCTGCTGATAGTGGGTGTTTTCAAACTCCAGAACTATGCGAACGATCAACAACAACTTTTATCTCTTCTGAATATAGTAGATGCAACATCCGACTTTATAGCGAACCCTTTAGATGGTAAGTTGCTATCGCAGAAGAAATCTTTTCTAAACGTCGAACTTGTGATGGTACATCTATGGTAATATATTTTATGACCCTAAACCTTGTGGTATTCGTAAAACATACATTCCTCCGGATGGAAAACTTAAATTTAGATCACCGCTAGAAGACTAATAAAAATGTTGCTGAGTTTATAAAGACATTATTCCAACGTCGAAGGATATTCGGTGGTGGTTGGCAAGGAAGAAAAGTGTTGGAAAAATGAAAAGGTCGTTATAGAGAGGAGGAGAAAATCAATGCCCTTCGGGCCTTTAGGGCAGGTTTTACTTTGTATTTGACACTCAAGGTGACAAAGCAGGAGTCATTCGGTATCTTAAGGTGAACCTTTTAGTCGCAGTGCTTTAAAAAAGTCGCGTATCTGTGAAAATAAAATGAGGGATTAGCTTCTATTTTTGTTTAATAACTCAGTAGTTTTTGTTTAAATAAACTAGTAAAGCTCTACACGTTTTGGATGCTTTGAGTAAAATTGCATTCCTAATTAATGGTATAAAACTACATTGCAAGTGTCACTATACTCTACAATATGTTAACGGTTTCTTTTCCTCTTCATTCAAAGGGGTGTATGGGGTGTTAAATTTATCTCGACTGCTGTGAAAAGGTACACAATTTTCAACCAGCTATAATTCATTGAAAATAAAATTAATTATCGGATGTTTTTGCCCGTGCTTTATAAAGGAATGGATTTTCTGAAACATGTAAAATAATTAAAATATATTCTTAATTTTTTTTATACTATGAGCCCATGAACACAATAAAATTTTCTTTTAGGAAAATTTGAGTAATTTCATTGCGTTCAAGATATTTAGAACACAAATGGTTCTAACGACTTGCATTAGGTTGATTTATAAAGAAAAATATATACTTTCTTTAATGTGTACCTGTTATAAATAAAATAAAGGTTTTAAAAATATTTTTTCAAAAAATTAAATTTTTAAACTTTTAAAAATATCAAAAAAATTAAATATTTGTTTACTTTTTTAAAAATAATAAATATGTATATGACACTATATAAGATGAAGTTTAAAGAGTGTATTATACTTACTATTCCTCAAATGTTAAGTGTCTAAGTATTATAACTTTTGAAATATCCTACGCGTAAGTGAAAAAACTCAAACTGAGAAAAATGCATTTAAAGTTTTGACTTTCAACTATAAAATTAAATTTTGAGACTTGCGTATTAAAATGCTCCAGGATGATATAATTTCTCTTCTGTTTGCACTAACAACTCTGTTTATTTATTTTTTATTTTATTTTATTTATTTATTGCTCCAATAACATAAAAAATTATTCCACAATCCTTTATTTTTAAATTTTTTTTTAATGCTTGGATTCGAAGTTTACCATCTCCTGCCAGTGATAAGCCTACAATTCAAAATATTTTTATGTCAGATTTCTCTAAAATAATTGTAAATATTTGAGGCTCGTCATTGTAAATGTTAAATAATTCATCCCAATGTTTAAAAAATTTAATGTGGTTTTCTCACTAAAATAAACTGAGACACACATCGCATTCGAAAATACGTGGATATGGCCTATCCACTGAAATTCTGATTATACGAAAACATTCTATACAGTTGCTTGAATAATTTTTGAAGTTTTTTTTAAGTATCGTCAGATGGTTGGTATCAAAATGTTAAACATAAAATGAGAAATAACTTTTTTTTCTTTCAAAAACTCGAAAATTTGATGTTTTTGTTTTGATGATGCCCTCTTAAGGTGGTCACAGAAATGAGATTCAAGAATGATGCATTCTCTCATTTTTCATCATTCATCATTAATTCTCCCAGTTTTTTCTTTATTAACTACCTAAGAGGCTATTTTTTTCAGTCAACAACAATTTTTTTTCCCTAGCTGCTTAAAAAATGTGTTTTCCTAATATCTTTTCGGGTCAAAATCAATCAATGAGTGAGGGAAGAAGGGAGTGAATGAATAAATAAATATATAAAATTTCCATTCTGTTATCGTACGATTATCATCATTTACTTTGATTCTAATATTTAATTGAATAATTATTAAAAAACACGTTAGCACTTTTGGTGGCTAAATCTGTTGTTTGCAAAACTATGCTTTGAACAATTTATTTATTTTACTTTATTTCATTGTTATTTTGAAATGAAATTCATTATTACTTGCATGCAATGAAATAATTACTCAACTGATTTCCTACTTCAAAGGTGATAAAGCAGTCAAGTATTTGAATGCAAAATGTCTAAGCATACCTGCTCCTCACAAAAAAATTTTTTTTTAAATGTTCTCGTCATTTGATTGAAAAACTTGCATTGGTTGCCATCCAGAGTTTTTATGGAGATTTAAAACAACAGTACTATCCAAAAAATAAGTAAATAATGTTACAAGAATTAAAAAGTAATCACATAATACTAAAAAATTTTCTGAAAAGTAAAGGAATTTTTTCCCCGCATAAGAGGTTTCAAATTATTTTATTGCTTACTTATTCTCTTTTTAAGGTAAGCTTTCCATAAAATATGCTAAGTATTTATCTATTTTACTTAACACAATCTTACTCTCTCTCTCTCTAACTGCATGTTACTTGTATAATTATCTACGTATCATAATTATATCAAATTAGATTTGCATATTATTAAAAGTGAAGTAAAAGAGTTCTTTATTAGTACAGTGAAATTATATAAGACAACACTTGTTATTTTATTTACTGTTATAACTAATGTATTAATAGTTATTAATTAAATTGGACATCCTTCACAGTAAATTTCTCTATATACCCTTGGTAATCCTATTTCTAACAAGTCACGGCCAGGAACTGTTTTACATCCCGGTGGTCTGTTTTATTATAAATGTCTTAAATATTATTAATGATATAAAATCCCCCTTTTCATATGGCTTGACGCTGTGATATTCTAAATTTCTTTATTTTATTTTAATAATCTTCATTAATAATTTGGATTATTTTTTAATCTTTTTTTTTAATTAATTTTATTTCTTTTTTTTTTTTTTTTTTTTTTTTTTCATTCGCGAAAATAATAATTTAGTTCAGAAAAATATTCTCCTCGTTTTTAAAGTAGGCATTCTAAATAAAGGTGAAAAATTCGACCCTATAAGAACGATATTTGTCTTTTCCTGTTCATTTCTCAAAAACTGCTCTTTTAAGGTAACGGAGACGTCTTTGACTAGGAAAAACGAACTTATTCAAAGCCAAGTTTAAGTAATCCCCCCTTTCTTAAATCAAAAGTAATGGAAATAATATTTTGACATGTGGATTATGTAAAGAAAATCCCATTTATAAATATGAACAATAATGTATGAGCAATTAATAATTAATAACAATTAATACATGAATTACGTTCATGTATTTGCCTTTAGGTACATCTTGCATAAAATCTACTACATTTATAGCTTTAAAAATTTACATAATGCTTATAAATATAACATTCTATACGCTCAGAATTTTCGAGATTCTTTCTTAAGCGAATGAAAGGTATTCAAACCGGCGAATTGCTTGTTAAATACTGAAAAATCTTTATTTAAAATGTATTGTTTCACAATAAATCTAAATATTCACATTTTTTTTATAATAAACATCTGAGCTCGAAACATCATTTTTGATTTTGAATGTTACATATATTATTATTCTCGCATTAATAGAGTCAACATCCTAGATTATTTTCCCCCTAAATTTTGGCTGATTATAATTTTAAAAGTATTTTCTAAGAATAACTTTTTCTCTTATTCAAAGGATATCAATGAATGCCAGATTATTTTTCTATATTTTTGGACAGAAAATCTAAGTCATTATAATTTCAGCTACTTTTAGTATTTATGGAAGTATTATAATTATAAGAAACATGTAAATAAATGTATTCTTAATGAAATTTAGAGTAGCAAAAGAAAAGGGAGAATTTAGATGAATATTTTAGCAACATAAAAAGAAGTAAATAATCATTCTTTTTGAAAATTTGTATATTTTCCCAGAATATATTAGAAACTTTTTAATGTGTCTTATTTCCAAATTAAAATTATTAATATTCCTTCTGAAACGTAATGAATAAAGAAAATTTGCGTAATGTCTTGCTATACATTTAAAACTCTTCAAATTACTTTTTAAACTTCAATAAAAATTACTTTCAGTCTCATTAAACTAATTTAAAGTCTGTATGAAGATTTTAAAACACCGAAAAGAAATGGAGGAAGTATGTATTTGTTTGAAATCGATTATAGCAATTATAAATGTATATCCAAAATTTTTAGCATAGAGCTTAACACTTAGTGATTCATCACTAGATGGCAGCACGACATAACACAATTTGCAAAGTAATAGTTTATGTGCGTATAATTACTTATACTTCATATTATTCATAACTCTTTTTTTTTTATTTATTTATTTTTAGTTTCTGGAATTATTTTATAATATTGTATTGTTATTTACCTCTCCTCTGAACTTTGGAATTCTACTCTTTTACAAAAGATCTCTCCAATTATTCTAAATGGAGCAGTTGCGGGGAATTATTTTTTTTCAGATCGTTAGTATTTTAAATAGAAGCAAGTTCAAAATTCGTTTGTATTTTAATCCTCATATTATTCACCAACATACCCCATGAGGGGAATTTTTTTTTTTAAAAAAAAAGAACTTTAGAAAAAGATTTATTTTTTGAACAAATGAAAACTCTTTCCTTGGATCAAACTTGCTTCATTGAAATTCTTGGCAGAATCTAACCATAAATATTCATGGCAGACCATTTACTGATTAATACATCGCAATCATGGATTTTTTTGTACATAAAATCCCGGTCAATTGTGTTGTGTGTGTGTGCGCCTAGCTATACTAGATCTTTAGTGGCTATCTACCTCTTAATTTTGACTATGATCAAAACATTGGGATAACACCTGAACTGGTATCTCACTTCATCTCGATATATATAGAGATTGAGAAAGAGAGGGATAAGTATTTACATATCGATAAATCTATTCCCATTTTCTCATTGTTTTTTAAATATTTTTTCCCTTTAATATTTTAATTTTCACTCTTTTATTTATACTGCTCCTGTTTTTGATTTTGCTTATATTTTTTATTATTATGTAGTTTCGATGTTTTCTACTTATGCTCTATTTTTCATAATTTAGGATTTTGTGATAGATGAGATATAAATGAGCAATTGTTTTGTAGTTTTAAAATGATTTCATATTGACTTTCATATTCAGGATAATATTAGTTAGTGATTTTGTATTTTTGAATGTTTTGCTAAGCCTTTTTTTAAAACTTCTCTTAGATGTATTCATAAAAAAAATGTTTGTTTATAAAATTTATTTTGATATAAAAATGATTGGCACACACACACAAATAGGTTTACAACATTAACTTCCCTTTGCTCAGGGGTACACTAAAATAGTATACATATAATCGTCAAAAATGTACCATTCTTTCTAAGATGTCGGCAGTTATTGATTTATTTTAGAACATTAGTTTATTCTTGAAAGATTACAGTGAATGCTATTGAATTTTGTAGGATTTGAAAAGTCAGTATATTGTATGAATTTATTCGATATGGAAGCAAAAGAATATAGAGATGATGAGTTAGCATACTGTAAGACTAAGAATATTTATATTATCTAAAATGTACCAGTACGAGGTCAAATGATATAAAAATGTTACATATGATTATATTATTTATTCGAGCACTCAATCAAAAATAAATATTGTACGACACGTATAATCTGGGATAAAGAATACATTAACAGCTTTATTACTTCACTAAAGTAGTAAAGCTGAATACATTAAAATTTGAATACATTAAATAAAGAATATAAAAGCAAAAACATAATATTCTCTGATAATTCTCATGAAATCAGTAGGGTTAAGTATAGTTGAGAATATTGAGAATTCTAAATTTATTTTCAGCAAAATGTTTAATTGAGTATTTATTTTAAAAGATATATGAAATATCAACATAAATATAAAGGACAAATTTCCAATAATATTTGTATTAGAATAAATGAACAGATATGGCAAGAGCAATTATAAAAGTTTTAAAATCTCAATAAAATTGAGATTGGATTCTTTAATTCACATAGTTTTGAGATTGTGCTTCATTTTATTAAAATAGCATCTGTTATAAACAATATTTTAAGGTGGGAGAATTGTTAATCGTATATATCAGATATTACAATGCAATTTATCCCCATTGGCTTAATGCCATGCGCTTTGATACAAATATCCTGCAAGCAAAAAGATAGCGAAGAATACTTTTATCAAATTTATAGTAATTATAATGACGATAGTAGAAAACTAATAGAATGGTTAGAGGTTCTCGATAGAAGAGGAGAATATATATATAGGAGAGTAAATATACTAAAAAAATCAAAGAGTTCTTTCTTTCTTAATAAGTAGTAATTCTGATTTAAGAAATAATAATAAATTTCCAGCAAATTATGTACTACATGTTTAATTTTAAAAAGGGAAATAAATATTTTTCAACAAGTTTTAAAAATTGATAATAATCTTGATAGTGAATGTATAAATTTTAGTTAAAAGATATGTACTACATTCTTAATTTATAAGTATAATATCAAAGTAAAAAAAAAATAAATATTAAAATTATAAAAAAAGAATATTGCACTCTTCGATTTATATCAATAGATCTTTTAACAGAAAAACTTTAATAATATTTTTAAGAAATTTATGTCCCTTTTTCCAGTTAAATATACAAATATAAAAAAAAAAAGCATTCAAGTACGAAAATAGGTAAATTAGTATTTATTCTGATCACCCTATAGATTTGCAGACACAATGATTTTAAAGAACTTATGAATGAACATCATTAATCTGTTATTACAAAGTTTTGAATATAGTTAGAGACAAAGTTTTAAGAGATATTATGAAAAAAAGTACAGACTATTGATGGATATCATCCAACAGCAATTAAACTGTTAAGAAACATTTGTTTATAATTTCTCTTCAGGAACTGCAATCAAATACCGATTACCTTCGGAAGTGTTGGCTGAATTTAAACCAGGCCTGTCAGACCGGCGGGCCGCAGATGGCCCGTTCGGTGTAAACCTGGGTCATTTGAAATAAAATGTTAACTTTTATTGCGCATAAAACTATCAAAGGTCATTTAGCCATGAGTCGTTCTTATCACACACACATATCCCATTACTATAGAAATACATCAGTACCGATTCAACTATCGTCATAATTTTTCTTCTATATTATTGTTCAGCAACAATAACGAAATTGAGCCCATTTTATCAGACGCCGTCTCACGTGAGTAGGTGATACACAATGCATACCTAACCAGCAGACCTACTGAAGTGCACGGTTGTGAGGAATAGCCACATTGCTAAAGCCAGTCTGCAGTAATCTGTCTGCTACATATTTGACCTCGAAACATATGGTTACTGACAAACTGACTGCGCGGTGTCTTTTAATTAATATCTCGCTGATAATATTGATCCAGAATTTTTTTGTAACTACAGGACAATTTTTCAATTTATAATTCGAACAAATACGTTTAATTCATATGAATATAGTTTTCCTTAATTTGTTGCAGAATGTTCTTGATTTCTTTAATGAGGCTCGGAATGATTACTCGCTTCCATCAACTCGAGAGGTGAAAGTAGTTGCAGTTTTTAACATCGGATTTAGAAGTGGCTTTAAAAGTGACAAAATTAAAAAGAATGGGGTAAATAGAATTCATCATACACGCACAAGTATATATACATATACATACAAAATTACGTTTTTTTTTCATTATAATATTTTTTTATGTTTTTAATTTAAAATAATATTTTTAATTTTATTTTTTGGTTATTTTGATAATTTACTTAATTTTCATTTAATTCTGTAAAGCTTGTAGGTTTTTAGTTTAAATAATTTTTAAAAATTTGCTTTCAGTTGTTTTAATGTGCATTTTAATATGGTTTGGTATAATTAAAAATATGTCTAATTTACATATATAATTTTTTTCATTCTTACACACACACACACACACACACACACACATATATATATATATATATATATATATATATATATATATATATATATATAATGCGGCCCAACGGAATAAAATGCCTTTCCAAAGTGGTCCACAAAATCTTTTGGGTTGAACAGGCCTGATTTAAACACAATTCCCAAAGAATATATAAAACTAAACTCAAGGAATTTAATTAAACTGAAGAATGTTTGCACATGGGACGGTTTTCTCTAAAGAAATTGAAATATTACAAAAGGAAAATAATAATGTGTGAATAAGATCTACGGCTGTTTAAGTATCGTGAACGTGTTCCTCATTTAAAGTAATAGTATAAATATCACGGATAGAGTTATAACTAGAGACTTGAGAGCAACAAATGTTATCAAACCAACAGATTGGGCCCCCTCTCTTTATTGTCTTTTAATTGCCAAACAATTCAATCTAATATTATTGTAAAGATGATCTATAAAATTTACTTTAACCCAATTTTATAAGGCAGTATTTAAAAATTCATTACTGTCCATTCAAATTATAATTAAAAAAATATTATGAATAGAAGAATGACTGCCATATTATGAAGCATTAGCTATAGTATAAAAATTAAATCCTGAATAAAATTATAAATATAAACCTTGTCGGTCTCGTCATCGTTCTTCAAGGTTAAAAAATATTTAGTCAAGAAGCTAAATTCAATGAGCTTTTAAATGCCTATGAAAATTTCTTTTCTCGCCTTTTGTGGTGGCCGCGGTAGCCTAGTGATCATGGTCGTGGACTCGCGGCAGGTGATCTTCGTCAAATTACGGGCTCGGGCCTCGACTAAAGACCCACCGTGCAGCCGGAGCTGATGCACGTTAAGCATGTCAGGGCCCAAAGTCCTCCCGTTGGCGTGGTGTAGAAATTAGGAGACGGGATGCCAGCTCAGGTGTCGTCCTCGTCATTTGACCGAATTCAAAATTACGAGGACCGTCACCAATAGCCCTCGTGTTCCTTCTAGTGTGACATTAATAAAACTAAACCAAACAAAAATTTCGCCGTTTGTGTGAACCACTCAAGTCCGTACGTTCCACGTTTTCATATCGTTACAAAATCGGTTGGTTAATTCGAGGTTTTTTAGCTTCGCTTGTTTTGATGAGTTAAAGGAACTCGGAAGGTTCGCTGATAAAGATCTCTAAGTTAGTTCAATTAATCCGCTGCACGAGAATGCGCCAACAACTCTCTGCCCCTCAGGGCCTTACCTTTTTAGGTAAGTACGGAAATCATGACACAAAGATAATAAACCCATACGTTTTGCTGTCAATATCTAATCTGCTTAATAATTCGTTCACGATTAACGTACTTTGTTTAAGTTATATTAAATATAAATTGTCATTCGTCTTTCCGTTTTCGTTCTAAAACAGCTTCCTAATTTGTATATTTACCTCCTTTTTTTATTGGTCCTGTAATTCTCCGACTCTCATGTTTGCCATGTGTGGCGTTCCTTAAGGAAGAAAGGTGTGCCCTGGGTATACCTTTTGAGTTTATTTTGGCCTTTGGCTTCGCAGATGGGAGGAGTGAGCCTACTTCTGTCAGTCTGTTGGTGGTAAGTCTTTTTGTGGTTTTTACGGAGCTCGCAAAGAGACACTGTTCTAGGACTAGTGTTGCAGATAAGGGATGCATCGGGGTTTTCGGTAGATCCTCTTCTTGATGCTACATTTCTATACCTTGGGGGACTTCCAGGTAAGTACTGAGCTTAGCGATCTCCTGTTGACTAGCAGACTGCATTCCTAGTTGAACTTCATGATGGATGAGGGCTATCCAGTAGGAATATTTGAATTTCCTTAAGGATCCTTTACTTATGTACCCTGGCGAAGGCCTTAATTCGCCACCTTTAAACACTGCTCTTTGCATTGATTCTGTGAGTAAATACACTCGATTCCTTATTTTGTCATTACTCGATAACGCACTAGTCCACTTTTGCCATACACAAAGGAGCTTAAGGCATTGGAAGAAATACTAAAAGTTTCAAACAACTTAGATCTGGTGACCTTCTCATTGAAACATTATCTGCTTTACAAGCAAAATCTTTTCTCTTCATTAATTTTTTTAAAAATCATACAGCAATAGTTGTTCCTCATAAGTCTTTGAATACTTGCCAAGGCGTTATTTCTGAATCTAAGATATTTGAAAGTTTGTTGGACCAGGATGTCGTAAATCTCAGGCGAATCGTCATTCGAAAAGACAATTCTCACAAAGCATCTCATTTTAAGCTTTCGAGCTCCACAATTACCGACTCGCGTCGTTGCGTGTTATTTGCATTGCTCCATCCGGTCTCATATTCGAAATCCTCTTCGAATCTAGAATTTAAGAGTCAGGATTCCCAACCGGATAGACCACCGAAAAATATAATTGCAAATATTTCTTGTCATTTTAGGTGTTTTTAAATTTGAGGAATTTTAATTCATGCGTTAGCTTAATCTCATTTGATTGTCTAGTTTATATGTAAAAGTAGAAATATTTATTCACACACACATTACTGTTTTCATCAGTAATGAACTTAATTTTCAAAAATATATTATTATAAATAAACATTTCTCTTAAAGTTCTTTTCAGATTGAATTGGTCTTATAAAATGTAGGTATTTGTGCTTTTAGCGCTAACTGTATTACCTTAATTCATATGTAATCATAAATCTCATAAATGAATAATAAAAGAGCCAAATTGTTCAGAATTTGAAGACAGCCGTGAGGTTGTCATTTGTGTTTCGATATCCACTCCTCGTCAGAGAAAATAGTTGTCTCCAGAAGTAAGCAAGGTACGTAAATGCAAATTAAGAAATTATTTTGTCTCTGTAAGATATACAAATGATTAAAGTGACAGCTGCTTCGGCACCAATGATGTCAGTAAACACGTGACTTACCGCACCTCTACCCTTTACAAGGTACTACTAAAGTGGATAATTTTTTTAGTGTGTTTAGTTTACCGCTTTCAAAATTAGAATGCCTTTTAGAAGAAAACGATAGCCATTTGAACAATTAAGAAGGATTGCATCATAGATCTGTATGAAGGCGGATGGTCATTCTGTCGGATTGCGCGTCATATCGGTCGTACAGACGTTACTGTTTCGTAGGCGAAATCGGGTACCAGGAAGTTATCGCTCACAATTAGGTTCTGGGAGAGCTACACATGCTATAAGTAGGGAAGATTGAAGAATGGTCCAGCAAGCGTGAAGCACATCTAATGCTACAGTTCTGGACATTATGTGAAACAATGTGAACTTTTCTGCATCATCTTGTACCATTAGTAGACAGTTGTGTGCATCTGGATTGTTTGCATGGAGACCACTTCAGAGATTGCCCCAGACATCACATTGAAATAGAGAACTAGGAACATTTCCAGGGACTGCAATGGTGCCACAAAAGAGTAGTATGGAGCCTTGAGAAATGGAACCTTCAGTAATCAGTCTCGCTATTGTGTTGGTGAAGATGATAACCGCATCCGTGTGTTGCGTAGTCTTCAACAGAGCCAATTTGACGGCCCAAAGGTACGTTAGTGAGTTCCTTCGACCCTCGGCTATTCCTTTTGTGAATACCCATCCTAGTTCTCTATTTCAACAAGACAACGCTCGTGTTCGCACTTTTACCTTTTCAAGAGCTTGCCTCGCAGCCATAGACACTATGCCGTGGCCAGTAGCATCGCCAGACTTGTCACCAATTGAAAACTTATTGGATGTTTTACGTTGTTCAGTTAAGACAACACCGTTATTACAAAAATCAACATGGCAAAATGCAATCTGCGTGTGATAAGTTGAGGCAAGACACAGTTAAGAGCGTCTACGACTCCATGCGACGACGTGTGGCAGAATGCACTAGAACTAATGGTTGACCAATATCCTATTGATAGTTATAATAATTTCTTTTTATTTTTACCAATAAATTTTGTCATACCCATACTCTGTTTTTAATAATTTTTTGTTGTTGAGAGTACTTACCTTCAAATGCCATTTCAATCTGACTATTCCTTCTGGACGCAACTGTTTTTTGACGATGTGTCTGAGTCATATTTTTATACGAAATAAAAACTCTTTAATCGAATAATTTCATTTTTACACCAATTAGAATAAATCAGTTTAGCTGGTAGAGCTCACAGTTTTATTTTACTTTCATTTCAGTTTCATGTGTGTGCGAAGAATTATTTCAGCCACAGAATAATTTTATGTGGACATTTTTTTTCCTTATTAATTACATCTCACTCTCGTATCATATAATTATTTCTGTGAATTGCTAGCACAGCTGAGCGGTACGTCCGAAATCAGTCTTCGAGGGGATTCGGTCTTCGTGGTGAAAAATTGCGGAGGAAGCTGTAGATCAAACCATTTCTCACCAGTACCGGCAATGCCTCAGTGTCACTCCCCCTGTATTTTCCTTCCACATTAGTAGGTAAGAAAAGCCGATTCTGCGGCAAAAGGCTGCGCAGGCTGCGCAGGCGGAGGCAGGCTGTGCAGGCGGAGGCAGGCTGCGCAGGTGGAGCAGGCTGCGCAGGCGGAGCAGGCTGCGCAGGCGGAGCAGGCTGCGCAGGCGGAGGTCGAGTTGAGTTGTTTTGCAGGCGGAGCAGGCTGCGCAGGCGGTGGTCGAGTTGAGTTGTTTTGCAGGCGGAGCAGGCTGCGCAGGCGGAGGTCGAGTTGAGTTGTTTTGCAGGCGGAGGCAGGCGGAGCAGGCTGCGCAGGTGGAGGTCGAGTTGAGTTGTTTTTCTCCTGCTACAGTTTTGGTTTTGGTTTTCGAAACCGTGTGACGTAGTATACTCGTAATCAGCGTGAATGGGTGACGATTTAACTTGTCTTAGCTTGTCTGATCTTGATTCTACAAGATGGCGACTGAATTATGTGCGTCATCAGGGTTTGAAATAACTACTAAACCGTGTGACGTAGTATACTCGTAATCAGCGTGAACGGGTTACGATTTAACTTGTCTTAGCTTGTCTGATCTTGATTCTACAAGATGGTGACTGAATTATGTACACCATCAGGGTTTGAAATAACTACTAAAATAATAATTTTAAGTATAGGAATGTTAAAAGTGCTCATAGTGCCACCTATTGATTAAAATATACACTAATTATTAGATTTGAAAATGATTAAAATAAATAACGCTCAAATAAAAAAGAAATATATCCGGATTCAAACTCGCAGCCTCAGAACAAAATGTCTCCATAGGACAATAGTTTTTCAGTTACGCTAACCATTGTCCTATGAAGGCATACAGACCTGAAGAAAACTTATGTTTATAATCTAATGAATTTAAATACGCATTCGAAGCAGATGGTTATAAAATTGTTTTAAGCATTTCCTTAATTAAAGTGAAATAAAAAAATATTTATTTTATAATGTTTTAATAACAATTTGTAAATTTTAATTCAGTATAATGATTACACATACACAGCAAAAATACAAAGTAAATTGTTTATTCAGAAAAATAACATTTTGTATTACGTTTTACATTACAATCGCTTCTTCACATTACAGGACAACAACTTTTAAAATTGATTTCAGTATAATGATTACATATGTTCAGTAAAGATACAAAATAAATTGTTTATTTACAAAAACAGCATTCTGTAATAAGTTTTACATTACAATTCTTTATTTACATTAAAAAAATCACATTATTGTGTATTTATCAGATCATCGGATTTTATGTCATACTGTTCATTGAATAAGTCCAAATGCATTAACGACCAATGTCCATGGGCAAGAGTAGTAATGCCATCACCATTAACAAATCTTTTGTCATCTTTATATGACAAAGCAAGTTTGTTTTGTTTTATAGATTGTATTGAATGAAATTTAGATCTAATTAAGTTCATGTCAACATATTTTAATTTTTGATTAAGAAGGCAGTCTTTGTAGTCCTCAAATGTTATTTTATTTTTTAAAGTTTGTTTTTTAATCCCTTTTAACCTCTTTTCAATCTTATTGTTTGTTTTGTATGCATACATTTTTGATTTTAATCCTACATATTCTGTCATAATATTTCCCTTGTTTTCATCTTTCATTTTCCCGATGACTTTTTTGTTTACAAGAGGTAAATTATAAACGTTGTTTTTGTCATAGTCAGAAGTGTCATACAAGTTAAGGTCATCTTTCATGTCACTGTAAAAATCATCAGTCTTTATTTCATATATAAAAGAATCTGTATCAGTGTACATGAGCTTTATTTTCGAGTCATAACGGTGCTTCATATACTCATAATGAAAAGAATACATGAGAACTTTTGATAAGTCTAAAATTGTCATTCCTACATGTATTGGTTTGAAAAATTTGATATTGGTTTTTTTTAGATGAACGGCCATTAAGTTTTCAGAAAATATTGTGCGACGATTAAAATTTGATTTCGCTATTAACTTTCGAGCTTGCTCTTCTGTTGAACATAAACGGATATCTACCCTCCTTCTTACATTTTCCATCGTTTTCCCGAATATGCTATTATTCATTAGTTTGTAAAAATCCTTTTGAAAATCATTTACGGCTTTAGTTCTTAATTTAGTATTATAATCTATGTAATTTTTAAGCCAAGGAGATTGAAAAAATTTTAAAACACGATGAATTTTTTTCAAGATTAACCCTAATTTTAAATAAAGTTTTAAATTCGAATAATGGAGAACATATTTAGTTTTTGGTTCCAAAGTAGTTAAAAGTCTAGGTTCTTTACAATTAGGTGGGGGTTTATTTTCAGGGGCAAGGGGAAAATCTGAATGTTTGTCATGCAAATCGGGGGGATAGTCCAGATCTACTTCCAAGATGTAACCTACATCTGATTCATCTGACAAATTTAAAATATCCTGTGTAGTTAAATTATTATCACTCCAAACAAAATCTTTTAAGGGTAGATATTTACTCATTGCGTAACCATACAAATTATTTGCGTCAAGGTACATTAAATATTTTATTTCATCATCTGGATTAAAATTAGACATATATTTGTTGTTAGCTTTAGCATAACGATTGCAACATTGACTAATACCTCCTCTTACACCATTTTCTATAAAAAGAAGCATGTCATAATCTGTGAACAGTTCGATAGCTACTTTAGTCTTTAATAACATAGCATCCCATGATAATGCTGGGGTGGTAAAGTACCAACAGGGGTCGAGTTTATAAGTTTGTATACATATTTTTCTAAAGTTTTCAAAAAGATCGGTTAACAATAGGACATCTGTTTTTACATATAGATCACAGTATTCACCAAGATTACTTAAATTAAATTGATTAAATACTCTACATGCATGATTATAATCCTCTACACTTATAGCCTCTTCATTTAGTTCATTGTAAAATTTGCTAATAGGTGGTAAACAAGAATCTTTACATTTTTCAAAACTGTCGAAATAATCATACGGAAAAACCCCTTTTCTTAAAAGTAAATCTATTTTTTCTGAATCAAAATATTGTTTCATATATTTAAATTCATCTTTTTTTAGTGTTTTTATCAAGTTTTCCAAACTAGAAGGCATGAATTTGAAAGAATCTAAAAACCTTAGCTGAAAATCATTTGAAACACTTTTACTGAAGGAAATATATTTTTCTTCAGTGTTCGGAATTAAGTTAATTTGTTTTTTATCATATCCTAACTCTTTAATAAAAATATGAGCGTCATACCCAGAAAGATTATGGAAGAAAACAGGCAAAAATTTGGGGGTTTTCATTGCTAAATTACAACTATTACAACAAGGACCATTAAATTTTTGAGTAA
The DNA here is from genome assembly GCA_019974015.1 of Nephila pilipes. NCBI lineage: Eukaryota > Metazoa > Arthropoda > Arachnida > Araneae > Nephilidae > Nephila > Nephila pilipes. The sequence continues at coordinate 456,548 of BMAW01113624.1, forward strand.
CATGATTATGATCCCTAACCTTGATATTGTTTTCGCGAAAGGTTTGATCACAAACATAACAATTTTTAGCATTATCATACAATTGCTTTTCTGATTCGGTAAGAGGTAATAACGGTTTTGGGTTTTTATAAATATGTTCAATTTCTATTGCATCTTTTTCAAGCTTTTCAATAAAACATTTTGGGGCATCAGTACCTCTATATACAACCGGATCCTTATAATGTCCTCCTTGATAACTGATAAAATAGCAAAAACCTATCGGGACATGTTTTTCATACATATTAGTAAAGGAAAAGTTTGGGTCAGGACAGCAAGTATCAGTTTTCATAGTTACACACTCGAAATCCGCATACACAACAAAAGGTATTTTCAAAGAATGTTGGAAATTTTTAAATTTTAAAAACTTACATGTTTCTGACGGCATTACTACCCTTGCAGGACTTTTATTCCCACACATCTCGTTGTGCTGAAGAAGTTTGTATTCTGTTTGGAAGGCACTTAAGCATCTCTTACATATGTAGGTCTTATGTTGATGTTTTGATAGTTGCTTTGAAACAAGTCGAGATAAGCTTTTAATGAAACAATAGTGTCCGAGATCATTATTTTTTATATATAGCAAATCTATATGTTTTTCAAATACTATATCACTAATAAGAAGAGGAAATATTTTTAAATCTTCTTCAAATGAATAAATGTTTATTCCTATATCATTCATTTTTGAAAATTTTTTCACTTCGTTTAGAGGTGTTGGAAAGGATATTCCATCAAAGTTCAACTTATTTAGGTGAGTGACATAACTTATCGTCTTGTTAGGGTGGTTGGCGCTGGGGTAGAGAGCTGCGAGAACAGACCACATGAAACATTGAGAATCCTTTTTATTGATGACATTGATGATTGCCTTAGTTTCAGCTATCTGCTTCGGCACCTCGATGAATGATGATGAACCTCTGAATGGAGAATAACGATTTGTGCGGACTTCGAGTCTTAAGATTTCGTCCAGTGTCCAGCCCGAGTCTTTACCCTCGAAATCCTCACTTTCTTTCACAATTTTCTCAGACATAGTGTCATAAAGGCTGACGAGATTAGTCTCTTGAAATACTTCATTATTCGACGTTTTGAATTCTACGTTCTTTATCATTTTTCCTGCATCTGTCTCTTTCGAGTAAATGCAATGAATCCATTTACTCACTTTCAAGGATTTGTAAGTTTTGAGTTCATTGCGAAAAATAAAGACTGTTTCTTCTTTTCTTAAGAGTAGAAACTCTTTTATCCCCAGTGAACTATCGTTATTGGGGAGATTAAAAGATTTATACGCTTTTTGAAAAGCACTTTCGCTCTCTTTTGGTGGTAAGGAGATTTTTTCAGGATCATCATCGGAATTTTCAGGAACGGTCGTAGAGTTTTCAGGAACGGTCGTAGAGTTTTCAAGAACAGCAGCAGAATTTTCAGCAGATGTGGACAACTGTGATTTTTTCTTTCTACTTGAAATAGTCAAATCCAATCTCTTTCTCTTTCCCGCTTCTTTCTGCAACTTTCTTTGACAGTTTCCATTGTTTAAATGATGTAATAAGTTGTCTCTACGGGTAAATGATGTACCGCAAAACTCACATACAATTTTTTCTGCAGAATGCACAGAGTCTTTGTGTCTTTTTAAATCACTTGGTTGGGCGAATTTTTTACTGCAGTCTGGACATTGATGGGAATACTTTTTTTCATGAACTTGTAACGTATGGCGTTTTAAATTATAGTTTGTATTGAAACCTTTTCCACAAACAATACAAGAAACCATAATGAAGCAGTAGAAATTATAGAACGTTGCTAACAAATGTTATGCTCAGCTATCCTGTAGCGATCATGCACAGCACATATATTCGATGGAGCGAATTGGATTGGGTATGCCGCGACAATTGTATTCTGTTACGGGCGGCGGGCGCTGTTGAGTTCGTCGCTAATGTCTCCTGATGAATGCAACGTTAAAACGAGCTGGGTCTGCGTGTGTAAAGAGAGGGAGTGTTGGTTGCAAGTCTATTTCAGGGTGGAATACGCCCCGCCCACAAAAGTGACACGTGATGTAGAGACAAGTCTGTTTGGACGTATTCAGGAAAACCATTCTACTATTGGTCAAAGTCCCCCTTCGAGCGGTGTACTTTGAAATCGGCGGCTGGCGTGGGAACTGCTTCGACACCTTACTAGCGGCTAAATCAAAGGAGGTCAGAGGTCGTTTTCCCTTAGAACATCGGCGTCGGGGTGTCCACCCAGGGGATACTTTCCCACGAGAAACTGCCTGTCGTTGAGACCTCACTTGTTCCCTTGGGGAACACGGACAAGGAAAGAATTTATGAATTTTCCTTTTATCACACAAATTAAAATTTATAGAATTAACTGGCTCCTAGTATAAATAGCAGTATCATTGATAAAAATTATTTAGTTTAATCATGGATTCTCTCAAATTAGTTCATCCATTTACTTTAATCTTGGCAGGGCCATCTGGTAGCGGTAAAAGTCAGTTCGTTAAAAAATTAATCGAAAATAAAATGATTAAACCTTTTCCAAAAAAAATAGTTTGGTGTTATGGAGTTTACCAAACGTTATATGAAGAAATGCCGAATGTTTCCTTTTATGAAGGTATTCCATCTAATTTGTATCAGTATTCGGATACGTTAATTGTTATAGACGATCTTATGGGCGAGTTGGGAAATGATCCCCAATTAACAAAATTATTTGTAAAATTTTCGCATCACAGAAATTTAAGCATAATTTTTGTGGTACAGAATATTTTTCATAAAGGGAAAGAAATTAGAGAAATTTCCTTAAACTCTCATTATCTTGTATTATTTAAGAATCGAAGAGATCAATCTCAAATTACACATTTAGGTCGCCAATTATATCCTCGTAAAGTGAAATTTTTTCAAGAATGTTACGCAGATGCCACATCAAAACCGTACGGATACTTACTTATTGATTTAAAGCCCGAAACTGATGAATCCTTACGTGTGCGCACGGGTATGTTTCCTGGAGATGTTTTTTATGTATATCAACCTCGTTAACCCATTACTTTGAGTCAAATAAATAGATTCAAATTGTTTAATGAATAGTCATTAGTTCACAAGATGTCAGTGTGTTCTGAACAAACTTTAGAGCTCTTAAAATTAATTTCTAAAACAAAAAAATCAAAATCTATTTTGAAAAAGTGTTCAATGAAAGAAATAAAAACTTTGTGCGAGTGTGTGCTGAATGTTTTATGTGGTAACATATCATTGACTAAAATTAAAAAAAATCGCTTATCTCCCTATAAAGAAAGCTTAAGAAAGCTTTCTAACAAAAAAACACCTCTTTACGTGAAAAAGAAAATTTTAATTCAAAAAGGAGAAGGATTCCTATCTATTTTATTACCAGCAGCTATTTCCGTCATCAGTTCTTTAATTCAAAATGGAATTTAGCAAAAAATTTGTACTGGTACCCGAAGAAAGAGTTCAAGTAGCAGAACACTTATCGGAACTTGATCAACGTATGAAAAGCATTCTCCATAATAAGGATTTAACGGAAGAAGAAAAAACAATACTCTATCTACAAGTTTTACAAAAATATACACATTTTTCTAATGAAAATCGAAAAGAGTCCGAATCCATTCCAACAGAAACATCTGTATCGGAAAATCAAGAAATGGAATCATTAAAGGAAAATCTAAAGGAATCGGTAGTGAAGACGGAAAAAGAAGCATTTGAGGATGAAATTTTTAGAATTGTTCCAACTAGGTATAAAGAAAAAGCAAAAAATATTTTTCAGTTTTTAAAGCTTCAAGAATCTTTCAGTTGGAATTCTGATGGTGAAATTATTTACAAAAACACTGTTATTCCAGGAAGTAATATTGCATTCCTCGTGAATGATTTTCTACGGAACCGAAAATCGGCACCTGAAGGAAGATATGTATTTTTAAGAGCTTTGAATGATGTAAATTTACCGAAACATCTAGATGTAAATAAAAAATTGTATCAGAATAACAAAATTATCAAGAAACCAATAATGTATGCTCGCAGAAATGCATGGTTGAAACTTTGAAATAAATGCTACTCATTTGATTAAAAAAAAAATTGTTTCTTTATGTGTGTGATTTTAAATTTTTTTTTTTTTCTTTTTCAGGTAAAATATACTCAGGATAAAATTTAAAGTTTCAAATAAATAACAGTAATTAAATAAAATTATATTAATTTTTTGAGGGAACAAAATATTTTATCATAGAAAAAAAAATAAAATAAAAGATACAAATATTTAGTTTCATT
>BMAW01113624.1:462355-507113 GCA_019974015.1 Nephila pilipes
TCATATCCTAACTCTTTAATAAAAATATGAGCGTCATACCCAGAAAGATTATGGAAGAAAACAGGCAAAAATTTGGGGGTTTTCATTGCTAAATTACAACTATTACAACAAGGACCATTAAATTTTTGAGTAACATGATTATGATCCCTAACCTTGATATTGTTTTCGCGAAAGGTTTGATCACAAACATAACAATTTTTAGCATTATCATACAATTGCTTTTCTGATTCGGTAAGAGGTAATAACGGTTTTGGGTTTTTATAAATATGTTCAATTTCTATTGCATCTTTTTCAAGCTTTTCAATAAAACATTTTGGGGCATCAGTACCTCTATATACAACCGGATCCTTATAATGTCCTCCTTGATAACTGATAAAATAGCAAAAACCTATCGGGACATGTTTTTCATACATATTAGTAAAGGAAAAGTTTGGGTCAGGACAGCAAGTATCAGTTTTCATAGTTACACACTCGAAATCCGCATACACAACAAAAGGTATTTTCAAAGAATGTTGGAAATTTTTAAATTTTAAAAACTTACATGTTTCTGACGGCATTACTACCCTTGCAGGACTTTTATTCCCACACATCTCGTTGTGCTGAAGAAGTTTGTATTCTGTTTGGAAGGCACTTAAGCACCTCTTACATATGTAGGTCTTATGTTGATGTTTTGATAGTTGCTTTGAAACAAGTCGAGATAAGCTTTTAATGAAACAATAGTGTCCGAGATCATTATTTTTTATATATAGCAAATCTATATGTTTTTCAAATACTATATCACTAATAAGAAGAGGAAATATTTTTAAATCTTCTTCAAATGAATAAATGTTTATTCCTATATCATTCATTTTTGAAAATTTTTTCACTTCGTTTAGAGGTGTTGGAAAGGATATTCCATCAAAGTTCAACTTATTTAGGTGACTGACATAACTTGACGTCTTGTTAGGGTGGTTGGCGCTGGGGTAGAGAGCTGCGAGAACAGACCACATGAAACATTGAGAATCCTTTTTATTGATGACATTGATGATTGCCTTAGTTTCAGCTATCTGCTTCGGCACCTCGATGAATGATGATGAACCTCTGAATGGAGAATAACGATTTGTGCGGACTTCGAGTCTTAAGATTTCGTCCAGTGTCCAGCCCGAGTCTTTACCCTCGAAATCCTCACTTTCTTTCACAATTTTCTCAGACATAGTGTCATAAAGGCTGACGAGATTAGTCTCTTGAAATACTTCATTATTCGACGTTTTGAATTCTACGTTCTTTATCATTTTTCCTGCATCTGTCTCTTTCGAGTAAATGCAATGAATCCATTTACTCACTTTCAAGGATTTGTAAGTTTTGAGTTCATTGCGAAAAATAAAGACTGTTTCTTCTTTTCTTAAGAGTAGAAACTCTTTTATCCCCAGTGAACTATCGTTATTGGGGAGATTAAAAGATTTATACGCTTTTTGAAAAGCACTTTCGCTCTCTTTTGGTGGTAAGGAGATTTTTTCAGGATCATCATCGGAATTTTCAGGAACGGTCGTAGAGTTTTCAGGAACGGTCGTAGAGTTTTCAAGAACAGCAGCAGAATTTTCAGCAGATGTGGACAACTGTGATTTTTTCTTTCTACTTGAAATAGTCAAATCCAATCTCTTTCTCTTTCCCGCTTCTTTCTGCAACTTTCTTTGACAGTTTCCATTGTTTAAATGATGTAATAAGTTGTCTCTACGGGTAAATGATGTACCGCAAAACTCACATACAATTTTTTCTGCAGAATGCACAGAGTCTTTGTGTCTTTTTAAATCACTTGGTTGGGCGAATTTTTTACTGCAGTCTGGACATTGATGGGAATACTTTTTTTCATGAACTTGTAACGTATGGCGTTTTAAATTATAGTTTGTATTGAAACCTTTTCCACAAACAATACAAGAAACCATAATGAAGCAGTAGAAATTATAGAACGTTGCTAACAAATGTTATGCTCAGCTATCCTGTAGCGATCATGCACAGCACATATATTCGATGGAGCGAATTGGATTGGGTATGCCGCGACAATTGTATTCTGTTACGGGCGGCGGGCGCTGTTGAGTTCGTCGCTAATGTCTCCTGATGAATGCAACGTTAAAACGAGCTGGGTCTGCGTGTGTAAAGAGAGGGAGTGTTGGTTGCAAGTCTATTTCAGGGTGGAATACGCCCCGCCCACAAAAGTGACACGTGATGTAGAGACAAGTCTGTTTGGACGTATTCAGGAAAACCATTCTACTATTGGTCAAAGTCCCCCTTCGAGCGGTGTACTTTGAAATCGGCGGCTGGCGTGGGAACTGCTTCGACACCTTACTAGCGGCTAAATCAAAGGAGGTCAGAGGTCGTTTTCCCTTAGAACATCGGCGTCGGGGTGTCCACCCAGGGGATACTTTCCCACGAGAAACTGCCTGTCGTTGAGACCTCACTTGTTCCCTTGGGGAACACGGACAAGGAAAGAATTTATGAATTTTCCTTTTATCACACAAATTAAAATTTATAGAATTAACTGGCTCCTAGTATAAATAGCAGTATCATTGATAAAAATTATTTAGTTTAATCATGGATTCTCTCAAATTAGTTCATCCATTTACTTTAATCTTGGCAGGGCCATCTGGTAGCGGTAAAAGTCAGTTCGTTAAAAAATTAATCGAAAATAAAATGATTAAACCTTTTCCAAAAAAAATAGTTTGGTGTTATGGAGTTTACCAAACGTTATATGAAGAAATGCCGAATGTTTCCTTTTATGAAGGTATTCCATCTAATTTGTATCAGTATTCGGATACGTTAATTGTTATAGACGATCTTATGGGCGAGTTGGGAAATGATCCCCAATTAACAAAATTATTTGTAAAATTTTCGCATCACAGAAATTTAAGCATAATTTTTGTGGTACAGAATATTTTTCATAAAGGGAAAGAAATTAGAGAAATTTCCTTAAACTCTCATTATCTTGTATTATTTAAGAATCGAAGAGATCAATCTCAAATTACACATTTAGGTCGCCAATTATATCCTCGTAAAGTGAAATTTTTTCAAGAATGTTACGCAGATGCCACATCAAAACCGTACGGATACTTACTTATTGATTTAAAGCCCGAAACTGATGAATCCTTACGTGTGCGCACGGGTATGTTTCCTGGAGATGTTTTTTATGTATATCAACCTCGTTAACCCATTACTTTGAGTCAAATAAATAGATTCAAATTGTTTAATGAATAGTCATTAGTTCACAAGATGTCAGTGTGTTCTGAACAAACTTTAGAGCTCTTAAAATTAATTTCTAAAACAAAAAAATCAAAATCTATTTTGAAAAAGTGTTCAATGAAAGAAATAAAAACTTTGTGCGAGTGTGTGCTGAATGTTTTATGTGGTAACATATCATTGACTAAAATTAAAAAAAATCGCTTATCTCCCTATAAAGAAAGCTTAAGAAAGCTTTCTAACAAAAAAACACCTCTTTACGTGAAAAAGAAAATTTTAATTCAAAAAGGAGAAGGATTCTTATCTATTTTATTACCAGCAGCTATTTCCGTCATCAGTTCTTTAATTCAAAATGGAATTTAGCAAAAAATTTGTACTGGTACCCGAAGAAAGAGTTCAAGTAGCAGAACACTTATCGGAACTTGATCAACGTATGAAAAGCATTCTCCATAATAAGGATTTAACGGAAGAAGAAAAAACAATACTCTATCTACAAGTTTTACAAAAATATACACATTTTTCTAATGAAAATCGAAAAGAGTCCGAATCCATTCCAACAGAAACATCTGTATCGGAAAATCAAGAAATGGAATCATTAAAGGAAAATCTAAAGGAATCGGTAGTGAAGACGGAAAAAGAAGCATTTGAGGATGAAATTTTTAGAATTGTTCCAACTAGGTATAAAGAAAAAGCAAAAAATATTTTTTCAGTTTTTAAAGCTTCAAGAATCTTTCAGTTGGAATTCTGATGGTGAAATTATTTACAAAAACACTGTTATTCCAGGAAGTAATATTGCATTCCTCGTGAATGATTTTCTACGGAACCGAAAATCGGCACCTGAAGGAAGATATGTATTTTTAAGAGCTTTGAATGATGTAAATTTACCGAAACATCTAGATGTAAATAAAAAATTGTATCAGAATAACAAAATTATCAAGAAACCAATAATGTATGCTCGCAGAAATGCATGGTTGAAACTTTGAAATAAATGCTACTCATTTGATTAAAAAAAAAATTGTTTCTTTATGTGTGTGATTTTAAATTTTTTTTTTTTTCTTTTTCAGGTAAAATATACTCAGGATAAAATTTAAAGTTTCAAATAAATAACAGTAATTAAATAAAATTATATTAATTTTTTGAGGGAACAAAATATTTTATCACAGAAAAAAAAAAATAAAAGATACAAATATTTAGTTTCATTCCATTTTTTATTTTTTATTTTCTAAACACAAATCTTACACCATATCGCTTCTTTACAAATTGATACATTTGAAAATCATTTATATACAATTGATTTAAAATATAATACATAGAATAGCCTTGGCTGCGTTTGAATAAAAAGTAAATACAGTATTGTCCACAAACATTGGATGTTGGTGATTGAAACACTTTGGAATTCCACAATACATCTAAATAGGTTGTAGTATTAATATCATAGAATACAGGAGGTTGTCCAAACGAGTCATAAAATTCTAATTCTCTTTTATCATTCACGAATAATGCTAACCAGTGTGTTCCGGTTTGCGATGAGTCATCAGAATTTACAATAGCACACATGTTTTCTTGCAGAGGAGGGAGCGTATCTCTAGAATAAACACCTTGGAAATATGGGGACGTTGTCTTCTCTCGAGATAAGACTGTAAACAGCTGCATTCCATCCATTCTTTAATTTCCGAAATCGTACAAAATATTTCTCGATTTGTTTATTTCGATTAAATTTTCAAACTCTGCGAAGACGATAACACACACGGTTTGTTCTAAAGATTTGCTGAATTTTAGTTCTAATCGCAAATTGCTATGTTTTATCAGACTGAAATGTTCTCCTGAAGAACATAAATCCGGTGAGAGGTTAAATCCAAATAATGTATTTGATTTCTTATATTCTTCTCTAGAAATAAATATGCCTCTGTCTTGACCCATTCGATCTGTCCCAACAAACAGAGTTTGATAGGCACGTATGTACTGATCTTTAGAAAAATCGAGTTCTAACGGATTATGAGGCACTGGTTGTCCATCCACATACACTCCAATAAAATTTAAATTAAAATGCTTAAACTCATAAGGAGATTTTGAAAATGCACCATGAAAAGCTTCATTATCTACACATCCTATAAAAACTTTTTTCGGCATTTGGCCTGAAAATATGTTATCTTGAATAAAAGACATACTTCCTTTAGGAATCGAATACACTTTGCACAGAACTCGGTTAATGGGATATTTTGCGCTTGTTTTTTCCAGTGCTTTTGCATGACCAAGAATAACTCCAGGATTCACGCGAACTTTTCGTATGAATAAAGAAACGTGATCCAAAACAACTTTAAATCCTTCAGATCCTTGCAAACAAAATTCGGGCTTGCTTCGTATTAATTTTATTTTCAAATCCACTAAATTGAGTAAAAGACGATCTTGATGAAATAAATCTGAATGTATGCAACCAATCATGTCTACAGTAGCACTTTCTTTAAAAAATTCAGTTCTTTTCTTGAGGCCGTCATCAGAATCTTTGTAAAATAGTTCAGCCGTTAATTGGGAAGTTTTGCTGTCATGTCCATGGTTTAAGAGAGTTTCAATATAAGATCGATAGGGATATGTATTACTGGAATTGGAAACCACGCGATCATTTAAGGATACATCTACTTGAGAAAATAAAGAATGTAGAAATAAATTCACAGGTCCTATAGCATCGTCTTTAGTAATAGGCTTATTGTCCACTTTTACTATTTTCGCTTTTACATATAGCTGTGTTTGACTGAGATCTATGTAATCTTCTGCACTTCCAGAAATATGAAATTCTACTGGTGCGTTATCGAAAACGTTAGAAAGAGGGTGAAATTGTTTCCACTGCCCTTCTTGAATGACTGTTTGAGTTCCTGGTAAGTTGAAAAGTTCCAATTCAGATTTAACACATTCAGGAGAATCCTTAAGAATAAATGCCATTTTTATGAATCGAAAATATCGCGTCCGCTCACTTTACGGGCTTTGGATGAAATGAATCTTTTCTGTTTCTTACGCTTTCTTTTATATTGTCCTTTCCCTACCATAGATTGAACTTTATCAATAGCTTTCCGAGCTAGATTTTTTCCACTTTCTCTGCTTCTTGTTTTTACGGCTTCTTTAAAATTTTCTCCTGACAATACATCAGAGGCAACACGACTCCCTGTTATTAATACTTCTTTTCCAATAGTTTTACCTCCTTTTACTAAAAAGGGTAGAGCTGCTCTAAACAATCGACGAAATATTCCTCCGATTCCATAACCTTTTTGAAAACTAATGCCTCGGTAATGACCCAGACCCGAGCCGATCTGACCTACATAATGGTCTTCAAATTTTTTAGTACAGCAAACGTATTGTACACTCATCTTTGTGCTTTTATCTTCAAATGAAGGTATAAAAATGCGTTGTTCTATTTATAGTATTTGCCTCATGCGAAAATGAAGCACTATGATCACTTTACCACTTTCAAAGGGGACAAAATCACCTGAATTGAGTCTTAGTTCAGTTTGAATAGTTTGAAACGAGTGTCTCACTAAAGGTAAGTATTGAGGTCTATCATAATATTGACTAATCGTTTCCCCGTCTTGACCTTTAGTTCGAACGATTCGCAATAAAGGAGCTTGTATATCTCCCACAATTTGAGGCAAAATGAGATCGGAGTAAACGTAAAAAACCGAAAAATTAGCCCATGCATCAGCAACGAATTCGCTTTTCATGTTACCCGTTATGATTGCATTGCGTTTGAATCCTAACAATTCGCCTAAATTCTCTAAATGAAGACTGCTACCTTGAATTGCATTAATTTTCACTCGTTTTGTAGCTTTATTGTAATTTATTGTGAACCGACTAGGATTTTTGGGTAAAGCAAGCTGTATGGCTGATATAATATCAAACATTGTCTCATAACAGCCCACATCAATATTTGGTTTAACAGTCGAGGCAATATTACCGTCACCAACTTCGTATCGAAAATAATTGTTAGTTTCATTTACGTTAAGCCAGGAACGTGGATAGATGATTTCAGACAATCCCACTTCCCATTCACCATTTAAATCAACAGGAAAAGGTAAATGAGTTTTGAAGTGAGATATTTTGTTTTCTGGAAAGAAATGCATAGAACTATCAGAAGGTAATGTTACGAAGAAAGACATGTTGAAAATGAGTCCATAATAAAAAAAGTTTAACTATTTATACTTTTTGAATATCAGTCACCCAATCATTAAACTTTTCAGGATAGCCTAGAAATTTAACAAAATATTCAGTGATTCCTTGTCTTTTTCTTTGTTTGATAACATTCTCTACAGGATAGAAACCAGAGTCGACAACTTTTTGTAATTCTGCTTCGTAATAAGTACCTTTAATCTCTTCACCTTGTAAATCTTTTAATCTATAAACGATCGGAATTCTTTGCACGATTTCATAAACTGTGAAAAGTTCTCTTCTCCAGTTTTGTTCGTATCCTTTTTCAAAGTGAAGTTTTTGTTTATTAATGCGTACAACATCACCAATTTTAAATCTAGGGGCTTTAGATTTCTCATTTCTTAGATCACCATATAAATTATTTAATACTTGCTTCCTGTTATGCCTACTTACAGAAACAGGCTCCATTTTAATTGAACGGTGATATGAGTGATTATAACTGATTGACTTGATATTGAGTGATCAAACAATTCAAGAACCTTGCCCTAGTATTCCAGAGGTTTACGTTTTTAACTGAAAAGTTGTTGAATTTTAAACAGTTATATCAAAAGCAAAAACTCTTATTTGTTTAATAATCATTCATAAAGGCCATTTCTAAATTGTTCCATATCAACGTAATGTATCATTGTCATTTCAATAAATTCCAACCGATGATCCATGGTAGCCAGGGGGTCGTGAATTCGTGGCCACTTTTGTATTCGTTGAGTCAGGGGCACGAGCCCTGACTCAACGAATACAAAATAATATATGAGCCTAATAAAGACTCGTCGTGAACAGCGACGCTGATGCACGTTAAATCTGGTTGAGATCCTTACGACTTCCCATCGGTGCGGTGTGGAAGTTTGGAGAGGGAGGTGCCCGCTCAGGTATTGTCCTCGTCATTTGACTGAAGTTCAAAATTTCCAAGTCCGTCGCCCTCATGTTGCTCCTCACTGCGACTTTAATAAGCAATCAACCAATGAAATGTGAGCACAATGTCCATTTTTCCAACATATATTCGGCAATTGCTTCATGATGATGAAGATTTGCTTTTCCCATTCTGCATCCTTGAGCAACGATGAGGCCTTTTTCAAAGTAATTGGTTAAAAATAAAAGTAAATATTGATTTGTTCAAAAATTTCAAAATAATTTCTGAATATCATTTTTAAATCAAAAGTAATTAATTTTGCTCTGACATTGATATTTCAAAACAGAAATATTTTATAAAAATAAAGCAGAGGTAGCGTATCAATTGGATGTTTTTTTTTTTTTTCATTTCCACTTTTTTTTTTTAAAAAAAATAGGTTTTAATTCAAAGAAAATACAAAATTTCAAATGAAAGACAAATATCTTTCCTATCGTTTAAATTTAACTACTATGCACTATTAAGGCGCAAAATTAAACATATTTCTGTCATAAATCAGAACATCGAAAAAAATAATTAAATATATTTTGATTTTCTACGTTGATCTTTAAATATACATCCTTTCTTCTTCTGTTGAAAATCAAAACATTTCTAGTTTTTAATAACAGTCTGCAGAATTAAACAGAATTAAAACTGAGGGGGGGAAAAAAATCCCATTGTAAGAATGGTTTTGAAGAACTCGAAGTAGAAGCACAATTTTTTCACTTGTCATATATTGTTCTTTTAATTTAATATTTTTATTTTCGGAGAAGCGATAATTGGTTGCTTCCGTTTTAATGGTTTCTCCAATTCCATTTGCGGAAATTATTTTTTCCCCCTAACTTTTTCATTCGATCAAGTATTTTTAAAGAATGTTTCAATTATTGCTTCCAAATAAAATTTAAAAAAAAAAAAAAAAAAGCTTTGAAGCTCAAGTTTTTCAAACAGAAAGTGGTGAAGCTTTTCTCAAAATGTTCTTTTTATGTCGTTGTAATTTTTGTCATGTGTCAAATTTTGAATCCGGAATATTGTTATTACGCAACACTTCACTAAGATGTACTCTATAAAAAAGGCAGAAAGTAATATGCATCTCATTCAAATAAAAGTTTTTTCTCCTACTATTGCATTTCTTGCATTTTTAATTGTTGGAGCAAATTGTCCGATTTATTTTTATCTCCGATGATTCCTTCGAGTTCCTTCAAAATGACTTTTGAATCTTTGATTCTTTTCCTGTATTAGAACCGGTATCCTCAAAAGAATTGCTTTTTTCAATATAGTTTTTCTCGTTTTTTATGACAGTGTATTGTTTGTTGTTCTATTTCTGTTGCCATTGTTAAATGTTTTTCATTACAGACAGAGTACTCGTATTTTTTAATTCCTATTCTTCTTCTTTTATTATTGTTTGAAGTATTAATTAAAAAATTTTAAATTTTCGAAAATACTTTAATCAGTATTAAACTTTATTGAATTTTGAAACTGAAAACTGCATCACATAAATTACTTATCTAAAGTCACTTGCGTATTTTCCATCTTATATAATATAGGTTTAATTTTGAAAAACATCAGTTAGAGTGGCACAGTGTAGTTTGGAACTACATCCCCAAAAAAATGGGTGGTAAATAAAAAGGGTTATTCAAAATGATTCATCACATTTCAAAATTTCATGTTTTCAAAAATAAGCTACACAGAGTGATAAGTAATACATAAATACAAGACAAAACTGTGAAAATTTTACATTGTGAAAGATAGTTGGCCCTCGTGTGTTCTTCGTGAAGCTCTTTTAGTACATTTCACGAAACTACTTCGCAGTTGGATTGGTCGCAGTGAAACAGATGACTTTTCATTTTACACAGCTGGTCATCTAAGTCACCTGTTATGGCCCTATGCGATTTCTTCCCGGGGGGGGGGGGGTATGCGATTTATTCTTTCCCACCATTCCCTACAAATTTGTGTAAACTTTAGCAACGGATTTCGGCTGCTGTACACTCAATTACCACTGACACTTAAAACGAGTTTGGCAGGAATTTACATATCTAATTGACATTTTAAGTGTAACAGAAGGAAATTATATCGAACACCTGTAAAAAAAATCTATATTTTCCCTTTGCATTCATGTATTACTTATCCTCTTGTGTTGTTTATTTATGGAAAAAAGAGTTTTGGAATCGGATGAATCATTTTTTATTCAAATAAGCACATCTCATAAATGATTCTCACGAATTGAATCAACGTCATTGATTAATATTTATCAATATAAAAGTTGGATATCTGGGCATATTTTAAGTAAGTATCGTAAATTATTTCGATATAAAAATGTGAACAATTATCTTCAATTAATTACACTAAGTAGCTAAGAACACTAAGTAATTACACTTTGATTCTTAATTACACTAGGTAATATTACATTTTGAGTGTGTGATTTTATTAAGTCACAAAATGTAAAAAAAATTTATTTTTTTTTTGGATTCGCTTAAAATCATACAATATATAAAAAATTTGTTGTAGTAATGCTAATTTCAAAAATAATATCTGATTTTTTTCCGTCAACGTTAGGATTATTTAAAATTCTAATAAAGTAATAATAAAAATCTTGAAATCTTGTTTCAAGAACTCTTTTCTTTAAGGAATATATATATATATATATATATATATATGCATACATACATACATATATATATGCATACATACATACACACATACATATATATATATAAATATATATATACATATGTGTGTGTGTGCATACATGCATATCTTCTACATCATATTATTTCATTTTGGTACTATGCAAGTTTTTCCTATATCTTTAATTATTACCATATGTTAGACGAATTATGGCATCCAGTTGCCTATCATAACTATAAGTTCTTGTTTTTTTTAACATAAAACACGGAAATAAAATCTTTCTTTTGCAGTTTCATTATCAGATGTTCTATGCATACACTAATTGTATAAATTATGAAACTACACTGGTATAAATGTTGGTTACAGAGTGATTCAACAGTGAGCATATATATGCTACCGACTGGGTTGAATTAATGGCGCAGAACATATGGATTCTTGTTCAGATGAAAAATTAGCAGATAAAATTCAACTGAAATTATACTGTTGAGGCTATTTATGTTTACATCAATTCATATTTCGATCCATTTTATAAGATTTTAAGAAAATATATATTACTCCTCTCAAAAACACAAATTTTAAACAAATAATTTTCAAAAGGAATGTTTTTTATAAAGACTAACTGCGTCACTCGCGTAAAAAATTATTTTTACATGAAACTTTATGATTTAAACAAATCCAAAATCGGTTTTTATTTTATTTTATTGATTTATTTTTTGTTTCAAGCTAATGCCCACTGCTAAATCTTACTTATCAGCAACAATATTTCCATAAATAAAACTACCAATCGAAAATTTTCGACTAGATGATAATTTTTGACAAAAATGCAAAGTAATATTATTTGTTTATTGTTAAGTTTAAATGAACGTCACATTAGAGACAGACTATCAGAGATGTATTTTTGATCCATTGTTAAGAAACATGACATGAGCCTCATCAATTCAAGTTGAGGCTCCTTTTAAAAGGCAGAATTCGAAAGAACGCAAAGTCAGAACACGTGAAAGAACCTCAGAAAAGAACAGGACATTTTTTTTTTTTTTTTTTTTTTTGAAAAAAGGAACACTTGTGTATGCGCGTAAGTAAAAGGAACACAAATATCGTAATTTATTTTCGAAAAAAAAATATTAATTAAACACCTATAAAAATTATCAACACAATGCAAAAAGACAGTCTTACCTTACATCCAATTCTGTTCTCCTTCTCCTGAACAGAATTTCAAGAAAACTTGACATCTTCCGAAAGGATAGTTATGAAAGTCTTTCCACGATATGTCCAACTGATCTATCAAAACCTTACCTTAAATATAATGAGAGCAGTGATTATTCGTTTCTTCAAAGGCTGTTTTTTAGGGATAACACATTTACAAAAGTTTAGACGACTCCAATGTTGAGGCATTTTCTGCAACTTTTCAAACGCTTACATTTGAAAAGTTCAGAAAATATGTTGTGCTTTTTTAGTAGGATGTAATCGTGATATTTAATTTAGAAACCAAGAAGTATGTAGAAAATAATTTTATAAGAGCTTTAAATTTTATAAAAACTCAGTTATATTTACTAAGCCTTTAACTTGAATAACAAAGCAAAATAAAAAGTTAAGAAATTACAAAGCTATTTCGTTCAATGCTTCTATATTGGCTAAATTCATTCATATATGACCTGATTGTTTATTATTGTTGCACTGCGAAGCAACACGAGGGATATTGGCGACGGATCACGGAATATTGAACCTCAATCAAGAGACGAGGACGATACCTGAGATGGCACCTCCTAACTTCTACACCACGCCAACGAGAGGACTTTGAGCTGCGACAAATTGAACGTGCATCAGCCCCGGTTACAAGATGGGTCTTTTGTGGCTTCAAAGCCCCGACTCGATGAAAACAACGCTGGTCTGCTTGGCTACCGCGGGCATATTATTTCATATAATACATGCCCAAACTGAGAACGGCGCAGAAATCATATTTATCCATCGAATCCATAAATAAAAAAATATTTTATATAAATAGAAATCATCATTTTAAAATGAAGAAATTTCTCGCATTTCTAAAAATAATAATAAATATTATTCTTCATACAATAAATAGAGAAAATGTTTTGTGATTTCGTAAAAGTCAAATTGTCGATGCGTATTGGAATTCCTTTAAAATTGCTACTTTAGATTATGGTTAGAATCATTTAAAAACAAGTCTTTAGAAAGTTTCGTTTTGATTTAGATTAAATCTGAATTTACATCATTTCAAAATCATCTGGATTCTAAAAATATGTTTATTAAAAGAATAAATTCACTCCTAAATAACCGTGTATGTTCAAAAAAAGTTGTTGGAATATTACAGCATTTCGATAAAAGCAATGAGTAACTTTTTTTTTCTTCAAGTTCTCTCAATTCCTTTGTTTTGTAAAAATGCATTGTTCGTGTTGTTATATATATATATATATATATATATAATCTGATTTTCTTACCTTAACATTCATTTTTTTTTGTCAGTTTTACGCATTTCATTTCAGAATACAGTTTAGGTCGTTTTTTGCTCGAGCGCCATCTACCGAAAAGATATGTAATCACCAATGGAAACTGAAAATTAAAAAATAATTGAACATTTCAGAAATTTTCTTTAAAGCGTTGAAATTATTTTAACCTTGCTTTTAATAAAAGCATACGCGAGACAAAATTCTTTTCACTGAGTTGTATTATTTCCTAAAAAATGTCAAACTAAATATTTCACATTACTACTTCAAAGCGCATTTCGCTCAACCCTAGTAATTCCAGAATCATTAACACTTTCCGATCTTCTGAAACGAACTCAATTACTATTCAGAAATTTTCATTCATTGTTCCTTAAGAAAGTATGAAAAACTAAATTCCTTCTGTATGTACAAGGCCTACTCAGGTAAAAAAGAAAAAGTTTCGCACCTAATGTTTCAGAGAATTCAATTGTATGTTACATTAAAAATTATTCATATTAACACTAATTAAGCATTAAAATAACTCTAAAATTAAATATTTATCAGGAAAACTATTTAAAATTCTGAGGTGTTAGATAGCATCACAAATGCTCTATTTTAGATATAGTTTACTTACTTAAATTTATATTTTACTTAACACATGGATCAATAAGTCCCGAGACAGTGCGGTCGTTTTTTTGCGATTTCCTCCTTCAAACGCACCAGCAAGTCAATATAATAATCACTGTTGATCGATTTACCTTTTTCGAGGTAGTCAATGAAAATCACGCCATGCGTATCCCAAAAAACTGACGCCATGACTTTGCCAGCTGACTGCTGCGTTTTCGGACGGCTTTCGCCAGCTGTGCGCCACTCAGATGACTGCCGCTTCGACTCTGGAGTGTAGTGATGTATCCATGTTTCGTCCATGGTCACGTAACGACGCGAGAAATCTTTTTTGTTGCGAGTAAATAGCGATAAACAGCTTTCTGAATCATCGACTCGTTGCTGTTTTTGTTCCATCGAAAGCAATCGCGGCACCCACTAGGAAAAAACCTTTTTCATGCTCAATTTTTCATGAAGGATAGTAAATACACTTCCATATGATATCTGTGTCATCTCAGCAATCTCGCGGAGCTTCACTTTACGATCTTTCATTATAATTTTTGTCACTTCACTCACATTTTCCGGTGTAACGGCTTCCACAGGTCTACCCGAGCGTTCCGCGTCATTTGTGTCGGTACGACCACGTTTAAACTCGGCAAACCACCGACAAATCGTTGCTTTTGATGGACAAGAGTCCGGGTAACATTTTTCAATCCATTGTTTCGCTTGCACGGTGTTTTTACCCATTAAAAAACAATGTTTTATCAGAACACGAAACTCGGTTTTTTCCATTTTTTAAACAAACTACAAAACGACTTTACTCCAACCTCGATAACTCAGCTGTTTCTGGTCCGATCGACTTAAAATTTTGACACGTTTCAAGCAAAGGTTAGTACTCTAGAAAGACCTGGTTACTGGTTTACTACGAGCGCCATCTCTGGGTTAGTCTCGGAACTTATTGATCCATGTGTTATGTTAAAATAGTAGAGTATTATTTATAGCAGATGAAAATTTTAAGTCTTTGAGAAATTAAATCTTACATTTTCTCAATTATTTATCTTAAGAAAATCTTCGTTACAGTTTCTCAAAATTTTAGAAAAAAGTAATATTTGTTTTTTAAAATCGAAGGCGTTGCCAGAAAAAGATTTTGGTGCTAAAAAGTTTAAAATCCTAACAATAAATAAAGTAATGATTATAAGAATTATCTGTTTAATTATGCATTGATGGTTAGAAATTTTTTCGAAATTATAATTAATTAATGTATTTCTTTTTTTCATTTGTATGATTGCCAAGCCTTTTTCAACTATAATAAAATTAACTGTGTTGAATAACTTTTAATATGACAACAATATCCACACTGTCATTAAACAATAAATATGAAAAGTTATTATAAAACGCAATTACAATTAGAGGCGACCATTGGTTTACGGCAAGGGGTGCCGTACCCTCACTTTTTTAAAAAGGAATTAAACTTTCATTCAATTTTAGCCGTCTAAAACTAAGAATTATTAAAAAAATAACATTTAAATAAACTCTGCTGCTTTATTTCCCACACCTAGTTCAATTTATTTTTTCATTTCTTTAATTATTTAAAAATTCATTCAGCGGAAATATGCACAAAATGCAATGTCATGCATCGTGGCATGGCTGTTAAGACAGATGCGTCGCGGTTAATGTACCACTTTCGTAAGGCATCACTCCCTCTCTTCGATAGAAGGAGAGAGAGGAGAGAGAGAGACAGAGAGCATATATAGTTAAATTTTGGCAAATTATCATTTTTATGAAGTCAATTTTCAAAAAGCCACATTTTTTAATGCAATTAACACTGATCCGTTTTTATATCTCTAAATACTTCTGTTCAACTGTAATATGTGTGTGTACAGGGTTATTCGACTGAATCTTCACATCTCAAAATTCTATATTTTCAAAAATAAACGACGTAGAAGGATAAGTAATACATGAATGCAAAGGGAAAATATGGATTTTTTTTTGCAAGTGTTTGATTAACTACCTTTAGTTGTACGTATAATGTCAGTTCGATACGTAAATTTCTATGTTATTGAAAATAATTGCTGTTTTGCTGTTAAAGAAAATAAAGACAATGAGTTTATTCTTTAAATCAAAGTTCCCGTACCCTTTGAATAACATTCTAAGGGACACCTGGTTAAGAGCCTGTATCTTATACAGGGTTATTTAAAATGAATCATCTGATTGCAAAATTACAAACGACGCAGAATTTTACGTTATTCATGAATTCAAAAGAAAACCATGGAAGTTTTATATTGTAAAAATATTGATGGCCCTCGTGTCTTCTTCGTGAAGCTATTTCACGAAAGCTGTTTTCGTAGCTTTCACAGAACTACCTCGCAGTTGGATCGGTCGCAGTGGACCGGATCCCTTGATGTTACACAGCTGGCCACCTTTGTCACCTGATATGGCCCCATGCGATTTCTTCCTTTGAGATGTGGTAAAAAAAATAAAGAGTATGTGCCACCATCACCCACATTTCTTTGAACTTCAACAATGGATTTCTGCTACCGTACACACAATTACCGCTGAAACATTACAACGTGTTTGGCAGGAATTTACATATCGAATTGACATTATACGTGTAACTGAAGGAAATTGTATCGAACACTTGCACAAAAAAAAATCCCTACATTTTCCCTTTGCATTAATGTATTACTTACCATTTTGTGTTGTTTATTTATGAAAATATGGATTTTTGAAATCAGATGAATAATTTTGAATAACTCTGTATAACAATTACAATACATGTTTAATATAGTTCCTTTGATGAAAGTAAAATATTGTGTAGTATTAATAAAAATTTCGAAAAAACAATTACACATAATTATTAAAATTAAACTACAGTTAAGTTGGTATAAACTGTCAACACATTTGTCCAATTTTGCTCAGAAAGCATAAAAAACTTAACATTTTGTGGCGAAATTTTATTGTATATCTTCAGAGCTCTGAGTGTTTAGAACGAATCTCTTCGAAATATCAAACAAATTCTGATTCTCAGTTGAATTCCTCCCAATCGGAAGGTTTCTCAGTAAAACCGAATAAGATCGGCCGTTGGTGGCCAAGTTAGAACAGTTTAAAATTTGACGAATTCATTCCAATACTTAGAAATAGTAAGCGAAAAAAAAATTTGTACATGAGTTTCAAATGAAGAAATGTTAGCAAAAAATGATGGTAACAGAATTTTAAAATACCGATAGATGCAAGTTCAATAGACACGTTTTAGGAACGCCAACTGTAAACCTCAGCTGAGGCATCAGAGGGACAAGCATTGTGACGTAAACCAAAGCACAAAATAAAGCAACCCCCACCACTGCAAATGCGACGCTGTCAGCAAAACAAACAAACAAAAAACCGGTAGATGCAGGTTCACCGGCAGTCCTTATAACTCCAACTGAGGCCTGGGAAGGACTTTATCGCAAACCAAAGCACAAGATAAAAACCCGGCAGATGAGACGCTGTCAGGAAAAAATTTCACCCAATTTCTTACGAACACCCAGTCTCAAGAGGCTATTGGCGACGGATCGCATAATTTTGTGTCACGCCCAAAGGAGAAGAATGACTGAGCTGGAACTCCACTCTCCAAATTTCTACACCCCGCTAGTGTGAGGACTTGATTACAATTAATGTACTCGCGATACGACGATTTCATAAGAAAAAAATATTTCTTGTAGTATACAAGAGGGATCAGCACTTTGCTTTAGATATGTAGAATATTTCTCTTATTTTTAATTTATCGATATAACCTGTTCCTTCGTTTCTTTTATTGAGAGCTGAGTGCGCGAGTGTTTTATGTGCCTATTAAAAAATCAAAATATTCCAAATTAGTAAATCATTTTACTTCCAATTTGAGTTCCATTTTGACACTGTAATTAGTGACTGACAGATAATAAAGGTAGCACTTAATAGAAGCAACAAGAAGATTGACGAAGGACCTCATAATTTTGAGCCTCGGTAATATGACGAGGACAATACCTGAGCTGGCACCTCCTTCTCCAAACTTCAACACTACGTCAATGGGAGGATTTGGGACCTCAAACCAGATTTAACGTGCATCAGTTCTGCAACACGGAGAATTTTTAGAAATATCACGGCTCGAACCCACGGAAACAACGCCGTCCACGAGTTTGCGGTAGTGACCACTAGGGTACCGCGGTCGACACTGATGTTAGTTTCCAATTTTATTTCATCTCCTCTTCAAAATGTAATATCCCTACAAATATCAGAACTTATAACAAATTCCCTTCGGTGGGCATACCACTGTTTCTTGGACTTAGCCCTAATTTTCTATGTCCTTGTCTTTGTTTTACTGTCCTTATATACAGTAAGAATTTCACGTGACATTTTACATTACTATTGCAATATTACGAGGATCGTTCAATAAGTCATGAGATCAAAGATCCAAGAGATGGTACATGTAGCATCAAACATGGTTTATTTTTATTAAGCATCACGACTCACTGGATATCTAAGTCTCAGTTAATCGTATGCGTGGTCATGACGCCTTTCGCACCTCAAACATTCTTCGTTATAACTTTTCTGGCCGATGAGATCATCCTCGCTATCTTTGGAGCAGATTCACCAGAAGAAACCCATTCTTTGGTTGTTGCTTGGTTTTCGGTGTATAACGATGAATCCATTTACAATCGATGATGACAACTCGAAATGATAAGCAAAAACATTTTGATTTCGCTGTAAATGATGAACAAATCAAAACTAACTAATGAATCAATGTCAAATTTGTTTCGACTCCGTTTAACAGATGGCAGCACCCAATGGTAACAAAAAGTTACCTTAATGATGCCTATTGTCTCCAAATGCAAAAATTTTTGGAACCACCCTCGAATTTAAAAGATATTATTTTCATTAAAATAAGTTAAGCTAATATTTTTTAATAAACTACAATGTCATTCAATTTTTTTATTGACTTGGTTTTAAGAGACATCCTTCCGGGACAGGGGTGTCACATAGGTCTTCCGATCCGCTATACAAGTATGTGATGGCTCGCATGTATGACGCTCACATGTCATGTGCGGGGTCATTTTCCCTTACGAAACACGTAATAATAATTCGATATAAAAACCAACGTTTTTATATGGTGGCAAAGTTTATTAGAGAAAATTATTGAAATATTAGTTAATACTGTTAGTTATTTTTATCTTTAAAATTTACTTAAAAAGAGACATTTGTGAGCGTATTAAAAAATTCATAATATAAAATCAAAACATGCATTTGAAAGTTTGTAAGTCATTCTATTAAAAAAAGAATGGGAACCAGAATTCAGAAAAAAATATTGTGATAAGACATGGCGCCTAATATTGGAAACTTTCTTTCTTGCGAATGATTACTGACTAAAAGTCAGCAACCCTTACTATCTCGGAGATTGTAAAGGGGAGATAGTATCTCCCCTTTGCGAGTACAAAAGGTTTACGATAACCTCATGCGGTGTGGGGAGTGCCCGGTGCTCCCAGAGGGGGAAAGAAATTTTTCCCTCAATCCTAAAAGCGCCTAGAGGAAAGAATATTTTGACTTATTAAAATTATTGAAATATTAGTTAAAACTTGTCGCAAACGTATAAATATTGAATTGTTAGGAGAGTACGAACGATTCCCAAAATTTCAAAGCTCTAGCTTGATGGGAAGTTGATTAAATTAACGATCGAAAATTTGATGACACACACACACACCAAGTGAAATTCAGAAAAACGTTGTAAAAACCCTCTCTCTTTTCAGTTTATAGAGTTTCATTTATTTAATGTAAGCCATATACGAGTAATTATTTACCTCTTGACAGTTTTCATGTTTTTAAATGAGCACTGAGAGAAAAACAAGAATGACTTTTAAAATTATTGCATATAGATTCACAAAGCAAACATCATTCTGAAGTAATCAGCCTGATCGCAGTTTTTTTTTTTTTTTTTTTTTTTTTGCAATTGGAAATGGATGTGTATTTTATAAATATTCTGTGTCTCACATCTGTTTCATTATGGCATGACCTCATTTCAACCGTGGATTTCAGGGTAGAAATGACAATATATAAGAAAACTCGCACTTTATGCTTTTCATTACAGCGCCGTCTAGCGGTTCACCGCTTGCTCTCCGCCTGTGCATTGTATGGTGAAAATTGCTCGTTTAGATGTTTTCTATGACTTCTTAAATGTTTGCCCGTGAGTTTCGAAACACTCGGTATTAATAGCGAATTAGTGACCCTCGCTTCGAGCGATTTGGTTTTTTTTAGAAACTGGTTTTCGTCATATTATGCATATAATTCGACGTAAAATCTACCTACCTATATATAAAGAAACGAAAATGCTGGAAGTTATAATGCTTAGTTTATGTCAGTGGCAAGAATTATGGGTACTATAAATAATAAGCGTGCACAACACTAATAAATGTGCTGTGGACAATGATTGTCTAGTTTAGTTTTTATTAACGTCGCACTAGAAGCAACACGAGGGCTATTGGCGACGGACCACAACAATGATTGTCTAATTAACGTCGTTTTAGGGACAGGAAGCTAAAATGTACTTTGGAGACACGAATGTGAGTGAGTGAGTGAATGTAAAGTTTATTGGCGCAAGAGCCAGATATGGCTATGCTGCGCCAAACAAGATTAAACTGTGATCTAGACGTGAAGGTGAAAAAAGGTTAAAGTGGTTGACAAGAAGAAGGGTCGAAAATAGAGAAAGATCGCTAGGGTATCCCGGGAGTGTGTCACCCGTGTTTACCAAAGACAGTAAACCCCATGGGAAAGAAAGATCACTAGGGTACCTCGGGTTCGTGAAGCCCATACTTACCTGAAGAAGTCCCTGAGGTTGGAGACACGAAGGCAAATTTACTACTGATAAAAAAAGAGAGGGGGTAAAAAATCCCCTTTCAATAACTTTTATTCTGAATTCTAAGATTATGTATCAATAAAAATAATTGAAACAAATATTCTTTTAAAAATTGGAGAAATATTTTTTTTAAATATTTTTTATGATTCATAATACGAGAACGTGTAATTTTATTTTTTGGATTTCTTAATTTTTAATCCGAAATATTCTTTTTCCTTATTAAATACTGAAGGTTCCAATTTTTTATTCAAATTATCATAATAGCCACAGCATACAAATTATTTTTAAAAATAACCATGTTTCATTCCTCTGACACCTACCTATATCTCTAAATCCAAATGCCATTATTCTTCGCACCTTATGACGTTTTTGGAAGTGAACAAGACTAAAATATTCTGACTTGAATCACTTGTTTCAGGCTCAACTTTCGTACACGCCCGGTCGCCAACCTCTGATTTCTTTTCGCCAAGTTCGCGATAATTGTCTTTTAGTGGTAACTTAACATCTCCTTATACGAAATTAATGTTTCTCCAAAGTACATTTTACCTCCTGTCACTTCCTAAACATATTCATGTCCATGTAGAGTTGTCATTGTTTCTGGCAACTCTAGATTTTTCTCGGTATCTGGAGATGAGAGATCCGGAAATCTTTTTTTTTTTTTTTTAATTTTATAATCTTGAGTGTGAAAACTGCTTTTAATTTGTATTGATTCATTTATTAAATAAATGCTTTCTAATTATATTAATTCGATACATTAATTTAGTATTACTAAATTAATTAAAACAATCTAGTATTTCTTTAAAATCCTGGCAATGTTAACCACCCCAAAGTATATTTCTGCGTGTTTCGAAAATTTTAGCTATTTATAAGCATGAAGTAAAAAATTGATAGCGTCTTCCTCAAAATTCAAGAATTCCATTGGAGGAAAGCTGTTCCACCTTTTATTCTTATTACTAGAATTACTTATATATTCAAAAACTTAAAATATTTCTATTCAGAATATTAATTTTTTTAAATTCTTAGTTAGAATTCATTCCCACAGAAGTTTCCTTTTTTAAATTCTTATCATTATTATTAGAAACTGTTAAAAGTATTCCTAGGACTCAATTGGCCGAGGATTATCAGTAAATCCCAAGAGCTTATTGCAGCCGTAGAAAAAAAAGCTCTTAGGGGAGTTTGTTCTTATTGACGTCGCACTAAAGTCAACACGAGGACAAAATCTCGAAATTTTAAACCTCAGTCAAGTGACAGCAACTAAGCTGGGAACTCCCGTTCCAAACTTCCGCACCACGCCAAAGGAAGGATCCCATTTTCTATTGATTTATTTCGTTCACATAAGAATTTGATGAGGAGATTAAAGGTTTTGAAAATAGGTTGCACTAGTGAATAAAAAACTTATTAAAATACAAAACATAAATTTATAAAATACTCAAAAAGTTTCAATACAATAAAAAATACCGAGATAGAAATTTTTGTAGATTTCATGGCAAAATTTGTCTTCTGAAGAATTTTTTTAAATAAACATCAGATAAATTTTTATTACAATAAAGTAAATATTTCTGAATAAGTTTTTACTGTTGAAAGCACTTTAAAAAAGAAATTTATTACAATAAAAGAATTAAGTACATTAATATCAAAATTATTCCTTATCTTCTGAATACGTTTTTAATTTTGAAAGTAATTTACATTATAAGTTATTCTGTTAATCCTATCTTTTCAGATTAATTTTTTAGTATATATAAACATTATAAGAACAAATTAAAATAAATATTGAAAAGTCTGTTTTCCGGAAAATTAACGTTTTGGATTTTCAGATCGTTATAATTTTGTTTCATACTAGGCCTATAATAATGACCAGTCAACACGCTACTTAGAGAAAAATGGCTGGTCGTCAAAAAAAAAAAAAAAAAAAATTGTCGGCTTTCGGGCACAAACGAAAATAGATCTAACACATGAGTTTTTTTTGTAAATGTCACCATAATTTTATTCCATTTAAATCCTTTCATTAAGACAATGATTGATTGATTGTTTATTAACGTCGCACTGAAAAGCAACATGAGGGTTATTGGTGACAATTTTCGTATCTTTGAACCTCAGTCACGTGGTGACACCTACACCATGCTAACGGAAAGACTTGGAGCCTCGACAGATTTAACATGCATCAGCTCCGCTACTCAGCAGATCTTCAATGACATCAGGACTACTTGAAGGGAAAGACACCGACCATGACCACTAGGCTACTGCGGCCACCATTAACACACTAAAAACCTTTTAATCGACAAAAAAAAGCCGACTAATTTCACATGTGTGGAAAAAGGGCTAGAATGCATCTCTCACTTTTAACCAAGTTGTGTAATCTGTGGGTTTTTATGGCGAAAGAGCCAAAGCAGGCTATGCTGCGCCAAACATTTGTTAATATCATTTAAAATAACATGACTTTAAAAACATGAAATACAAGCAATGTAATAAAAAAGGTTAAAACTTCAAATTTAGTGTAAAAGCATAGCAGAAAGGACACTCGAGATCACCCTCCCCAGCGTAGTCTGTAAAGAATTTATAATAATCGATTGATCACATTTGACATTCTTATTCACATTTTTGTACCTCTCTTGGTTTTGAATCATTAGAGGAAGTTAAACGATTTATTTATAGTGGAACTTCTATGATTAATATATATATAAATAAAAACTTTAATTAATAATTAAGAGAAAGAAAGCATATTCTTTTATTTTTGTATCAATTAGAATATATTGCTCAAATCCTTGATGGATTAATTTTATCAAATTTTTTACTAGCTAAACAATCTGTTATATACAAATTGTTTACTCGTTGCAAGCTTATTTCATTGTCAAAAGAAACTAATTCAAATGTTTATCTTTTGTCAATAGTACTTTTAAATGTTGAACATTTCCTAACAAAGAAAAAAATTATCCTTTTATTGAAAACAAATCTAATTTTTATAGCTCAACATCTCTCTAGTGCAAAGCAGCTTTACGTATTTTTTCTTCAATACCGAATGTGTATGCTTTTCACGTACAGTAAGAGCTCTTTAATCTGGCATTCGATGGTTCGGCAAATTCTGCAATTCGGAGCCATTTCGCTTTGACAATTTTAAAAGCTTCAATTAATAATTAAGTGAGAAGCAAAGCATTTCCATTTATTTTTAAATTGGTAGAATATATTGTTCAAATCCGTGAGGGATTAATTATATCAAACTTTTTATTTGTTAAATAATTTGTATTATGCAGATTTTTTACTTGTTACAAACTTGTTTTTTATTGGCTAAAGAAACTAATTCAAAGGTTTGTCTTTTGTTAATAGTAATATCCTAAGCAAGAAAAAAATTACCCATTTATTGAAAACAAATCCAATTTTTATAGCTGAAAAACTCTTAAGTAGTTTTGTATATTTTTTTTCTTGGTATTGAATGGACCGAATGTATATGTTTTTCACGGTACAGTTAGCGCTCTTTAATCTGGCATTCGATGGATGGGCACATTCTTTAATCCTGAGCCATTTGCTTTTGGATTTTTTCCCCGTGGATTTGGTTGACCATCACAGCCAGGTCATATTTTCGAACGCCAGCGTTGTCATAACAATAATTTCAGTACAGTTTCCTGCTTTCTAATGGATTACATATGACATTTGCCCAACCGTGTACATACGGTTTACTGTATAGTAAAATATGTTCTCAAAGCCCAGCTGAAGTGCTATGTAAAACCGATAAGCGGCACGAGACTTGGAGTAACAACTTGTTTTACATATCATTGTACTGCTTTACGTTTTCTTTAGTGTTCTGTATGTCAATCAAGTAATTTAATGTTCTACGTTTTCATTCAATTTTGTAATTTTTTTTTTTTAATAATGTCGCACAACATTTTGTAGTGCTTCGAATAATGAAATACATCGTCGGATATTTATATCGTTTTAAACAGGTTCAGAATGTGCGTAAACACATCTGAATCCTTTCAATTTGAATCTAGATCCCTATTAAAGCTATTTTGATAATCCAGCAAAATTGCTAATTCCGACGGATTAAAGAGCATTTACAGTTCTTCTACCTCTAAATGTTATAATGAACATGTATTTTCTACAGAGTGCAATGACACTACCGAATCATAAATAACAATAATTTATTAACTGTTTACAACAGTAATAAACAAAATAGAGTTTCTTTATCTTTTTGAACCAGTATTTATAAACTATGCAATGAATTGATATCCACTAACAGATCACCACCAGCACAAAAACAACAGTAAAACACATGAACAATTTTACTTTCAAATGACCCAACACTCCTATATTTTGAAAACTATGAATAATTCCCCTAATGAATTAAATGAATCCCTAAGCAAGTCAGGTTAATGCAAATGAGAAGTTGGTGCTGCTTTTTAACGATTGATGGTATGACATTTTCATATTTATGAAGGACGTATAATGTGCGCCAATATATGTTTCAAGCAACTGGAATAGATTTAGAACAAAATAAAATTGAAAACATGGTAAATATTTAATAATTTAGTATGTAAGGGAAGAAAGTTAATGATAAATTCAAGAGATAATGACCACATATCAAACCTTATAACATCTTTTTTTCATATAATATGTTCCATTTTTCACAACATAATTTAACAAAAAAATTATTTGATTATATTTACAGCTTTAGTTTAAAATTGTCAAAATCTGATTCACCATTTTTTTTCAATCTATTGCAATATTTATCTAACGCATTTAAAACGATGTTAATTCTAATTTATTACAATGAATTAAAAAGCAAACAAATCTATTTCCATCAAGAATATTTTATAAAACCAGAAGTAGAGGTTATTTTCTTAATAAAATTATATTATATAAAATCAAAAGTTTAAATCTTTTCTCGACTTCATACGCTTTTTTTACTTATAATTTCTACAAAAATATTACAAATACATAAAATTCATAATTAACTTCATCTTCACACATCATAAATTAGCACTAAAAAGAAACTTCTAATTCTCATGGCATTATTTGGATGTTACGAATTGCGATTGTAATAATTTTTTATACTAAACACAAGCCAATAACAAAGCATTAATTACATGTTTTCATTCATTGGAATTTATATAATAATGCAGTAAAACATACACACATATTTTACCTCTTGTTTTTTTTTTAAACAATATTCAGTTTAAGAATGGAATAATCCAGCTTATTTTTAAGCAAGCATAAACAGTCTAAACTACAGTAAAAATTATTTTTCTTAAAATGGTGCAAACTTTATATAACTTCTTAAGAAGCTGTAGTTAAGATAGTTATTATTAAAGGTATTTCCAGCAGGAACATTGAAACTGGGATCATATGCCACTAAGAGCTTTTCATTAAGCATTTGAAGAGATTAATAATGTCAACTGTAGGCAATAAATGCAAGGACTATGTTTTTAATTTTTTCTTTTGCACAACCCTAACTCTATTAATCAAAAATAAATATTATAAACTTCAAAATTTACTGCACTGAAACACACATAATTCAAAAATTAATTAAACTAGACTTATAGCCTACTGCCCATAAACCAATTATTAACCCACTTACAAATCAGATTTCAAATAAATTAATTTTCCACTTAAAAAGTTCTCAGATCTGAAAAGAAATTAAAATAATTAAAAGACCAATTTTAGAAAGCTCTAATTTTCTAAGCCCGATGCATTTTACTTAAAATTTTAATGTTTGTTTACAGGAGCATATACACTTTAATAATATCACCTCTACAAATAGTAACATTTTAAAATATTTTTAAAAAACTCATATAAAGTTCTAACAAAAGCTTTAAAGGCAAACTTTATTTTAAAAAAAATACTCCTTTTAGCTATAGAAAATTTTAATAGGTATTAAAATCTTTTAACTACTTTTCTAGTTAGTTCATCCAGACACATATCTTAATATTTATATTACCTTTATACTTAAGATATTTTAGTACTTAATTATTAATATACAAAGCAGTAGTCATCCTACAAATTAACATACATTCAATAAATGTATTACTGTCCTAGAAACTAGAAATTTATTCTATGTTCCAAGCAAATTTTTTTATTTGCAATTAATTTGAATATGGCAGCGAACTATTTGTTATAATAAATACTTTTTAAAAAATTTCATAAAAATTAATTTGTTATGTATAGAGATTAAATGATATTATAGACAAAGCAAAATATTTAAAGCAGTTTTAAAACATATACTTTTGTACTTTAAAAAGTTTTCAACCATTTTTAATTCTTTTAGCAATAGTTAAATTTGAAAATATATCATAGGCTTACAATTTATGCTTTTTTTTCATTTTGTCAAGAATATAATTCGTTTATAACAATAAGTAAGAAACTTAGCTTCTCTATTGATTTGATTTACTGTTCCTTATAAAAAAAACAAAAATTGTAATCCTGTAAAATATCGCTGCATAGTAATTTATTTCCTAAACCCATTTTGAAGTGCTAAAACTGTAAAAATTCTCAATGCATGAATAGTGATTTTCAAATTGATGATTCAGACTAAATCTCAGCAATGTGGTTCAACTTCAATTCAAAATACAGTATTTAATGAGTATCTCATCAAATGAATAATATAAATGAATATCAACAGAATGACAAAAAGACAATAAAATGTATGATATACTAAAATGATAAAAATGTTAATAAATTATAAATTCTATGATATATAAATAATTTAATATAACTTCTTATATCAATATCAACAATTTGTAAGCTATTTGTCTGTTATTTAAAAAAATATCATTCTAGCTAAATATCTCAAAATAACAATGAAAATAAATCATTAAACACAAAATAGCTCATTATTAGAAAAAAATTATATTAAAAACTTTTATTCTCTGTATGCTTTGCTTGTTCAAAACTGGCAACAAATTGGCCACAAAGTACTTTTTCATTTAGATTAACAAACAGACACATTTTAAATACGTCCTCGTAAAAACTGTTAAAACTTTGAAAACATAAAACAATGTCGTTTTACTTTATTTATCTACAAAAATACCAATTCCTGCCAACGAGTCTCTTTGGTAAGAGTGACATTAAGGTACATGGTTTAGAAACTGGCAGGTTTTAATGTCTTAGACATGACCATGCGTGACTTAAGTTAATATGCAAACCATTACTAACTACGTTCATTATAAAACTAAAAATAACCTTAAAACTTATATTTTATTACAGAGAGCAGCATTTAACAGTGTCAAAACAATAATTTACTGAGTATAGTAAGGCTGCTAAAACTGTCAAGTACAAAACAATGGATTTTATGTTTTTGTGATATACAGTTAAATTACAACATCTGAATAGTTATTGCAGACGAAATGATACATCCTCCTTTTTTAAATTAGTTAAAATGCTTGTGCATGTGTAACTTTTTTACAAGTGTCACAACAGTATAAATTACAGTTAAAAAAATGTCAGGAAAAGTATGGCATAATGCATTATTTATAATGATTGAAGATTAAGGAAGAAAAGAAACTTTTAAAACTGCTGCCCAACTAACCAACAGACTATACAAGTACATAAAAACATCACTGATGTAATCCCATAAAAAGTTTTCTTTTATAATCTGTAAATTTTTAAACAACTCAATAATAAATAAGTTACATCAATTTATGTGTTATGATAATACCCACACCTTCTACCACATACACTAGTCCTTTGTTAAAATATATATCGAAGAATGTGGGAATTCAGTTTTTATGAGTCATTACAGGCAATATTTGTGGGTCAATTCACCTATTACCAAAATGTTCTTTTTTTTTTTTTGCTAGCTGTTAATTATACAGCCTATTCCCTCAAATGGAAGGAATCTGAAGAGCAACTTTTGCATAGGTACAGAGTGCAAATGAATACAGAAACAGGCTCAGATGACTAATCCCATCATGATGAATCCATATAATCAGGATCACTAGAATCTCCAGAAGCAGAGTCTAACAAACGCTTCCGCTTCTTTTTGTGCTTTTTTTTCACCTTTTCTTTTAATGCTTTCGGTGACTTTCTGAGATGCCGACTGTGTGATGGAGATTTACACTTTCTTGATATCACAATCTTCGTTTTCTCCAAAGGAGGTTGTGATGCTTTAGCATCACCCTCTAAGTTTTCATTAGTTGCAGTCTTTTCTGCTGAAGATGCTACAGTTGTAACTGTAACAATGGACGCTACAGGTTTAGCCTGATTGTCCTCCTCCTCCTCCTCATCTGATGGATCAATAGTGAGCATCAACTGTTTAAAATGAATGTATTGCTGAATCAATTGCTGCCTACCTTTCATATCTAGTTTTCCTTCAAGTTCTATTCCTTCACGTTTAATGAAATCTATGACAGTGTCTGGATTGAAACGAACATGTCCTTTACGATTAAGAGGCCTTTCATAAATTTTGGCAGCTTCGTTGGGCGAGTATTGCTGTATTTTATTATCGGTAAAACCATAGATCTCTTTAAGAGTTTGTTTTAAATATAAAAGTAACACACAACCTTGTGATGCTATAATACATTCCTGCAAAATTGATGTATCTTCGGGAAGACGCTCCAAAATGGAATCATGATCATCTTCATCGTCATCGTAATCATCTACCATATTATTCATCAGATTTTGTTCTATTATCTGCGAATTCTGCCTGCTTAGAAGGGCTTCCCGAAATGTCTGTAGCAAGTTGGAACCAGAAACTGAAAGCATAATATCTAATTGATGCATAATAAACAATGGTTCATCTTGTGCCATATAAGGAAAATATGCAATATTATCTGCTATGTACAAAAGCTCTGTTAAAGGTGTCCTTGCCTGTTCATCAAATAACTTCAACAATGAAAAAAGGAATGCCCTTCTACTCTGTCTTGTTGACCTCATTACTGAATACAAAAATCCATTTCTACTGATTGGTGCTTCAGGTGATCTAAAACCCCGAAGAATCTCATCTTGACCTTGTATTAACTGCTGCATTTTAAATGACATTCTGACACCCAACATTGCTTTCATTTGAATAAAACCAGGATACTTCTTTTCAATTTCTTGAAGCAACTGGTCTGCTTTTGTTCTAATTACAGGATCATCATCTGAACCTAAACATACCAAATATGGTACTATTTGTACAGGATGAACTAAGCCTTGTCCAAGAATCAGTTGAATAACTTGAAGTGAGGCTTTACGCACTGCTAATTCAGTATGAAGAACACAATCAAGAACTTGCTTTAAATATAATTGAATAACTGTACTAGCCATGCCAGATGTTACATCCCCCATTTCTTTTAAATCTTCAGTTTTCGATGTTTTACTCCATTCAGCATCTTTTTGAATCATCCGTATTTCTTCTTCTACAAGGTAATTAGTAATGTTTTTCAGAACTTGGCATTTCAATATACATGAGGCCCCAGGAGATGCAAGAAGATAATGATACAGTGATTTTACTTCTGGTCCAAGCATGAATTCATAATGCCTAATCATTATAAAACCAAGTCCTGTCAATGCTTTCAATCTGATAACTTCATCATGATGCTGATTAAAATATATAATGCCATCAAAAACTCGATCTTTTAAAGAAACATGGCCATTTTGATCTGGACAAGTATCCATTGCATCAAAATCAAAGTGGCGACAAAATAATCCAACAGTGTACAGAGAACGCAACAATTTTGGACGCATTGTTTTGAGATTTGTGTTGTCTGGATTTTTTTCATATTCTTTTTTGCATACCAATAATACAACAAAAAATTTTTGAAAGCAGTCCCTTACAAGCTGATGATTACGTGTTACTTTGTTAACTACAGCTCCAAGACAACTAACGCAACTAGGGAGCAAACCCATGTGTTGTCGAAGAATTAATTTAACCATATCTTCTTCTATCTGAGCTAAAAATGTTTCACTGGGATGCTCTATAAGTGGTACAATTAATTCTAATGTTTGTGCAACATTTTTCAACAAAAGGAAATCAGAATGTGTATTGCATCTCATACTAAGATATGGTTGAATTGTAGTAGAGTGAGGCATAACAAAAGGAGGGTGTATTTTGCTAAACAAGTGCAATGTAGCTAAGCAAGCAACAAGATGGGGACTTGCTCCACCATCCACGTTTTGAGAAGATTCTTCTAACTGTAAAAGATTTTCAACTAAGCAATCAACTATTTGCTTACAAGATTTTACAACAGATTTATAATTATTATCCTCTTTGTTCTTCAAAAGATTAGTCAGTAACTGTTCAAACCATTCTAATCCAGTATCCCTACAAGCTTCAACAACATGTGTTATATTTCTCACTTTCTGTAAAATGCGTTCTGGTTTCTTTTCAGAAGTTGGTGTAAACCACATACTTTGAAAAACTTCACCAACCAGTTTTTTTATTCCTTCTTCATCATTAACCCGCCGAATAATCTTAACACATATTTCAGAGGTCTTCGGAAAATCTGGTTGCTCAAGACAAATATCCTTTAAAATTTTGATTACTCGTTTGCGAACACTGACACCAGTGTCTAATATTCGATCTGTTAGCATTTCATAATACTGACTTATGAGCTCAGGACGGATTAAAATAAATTTGCCCAACAAGTCTACTGCAGCTTCCCGAACACTGGTTGAATGGTCTAACAGTCTTCCATGCACACCTTTTTGCATATCAGGACGAGACAAAATACTTGGATCAGCCTCCACAACTAGAGTTAAGCATTTCATAGCTTTAGTACGCACAGCTACTGCTGTTTCACTAAGAACACGTAAAATCTGGGACAAATACAAATCAAAACTCTTGGAGAAATGTCTTGTAGAAGCTAAATATTGAGATATCAATTCTGCAGTTTTGAATTCAATATGTTCTTCCTCTTTCATGTTGACTTTCGGTGGTTCTTGCTTTTTTATCACAGATAACAAAAATCGTTTTCTCTCTTCTGCCAGAGCAAGTATTTTAGCATTTACTTCATCATTTTCTAATTTGGATTCATCCTGTTTTTCTTTTTCCTCCTCCTCCTCTTCTGCTTCCTCATATTCTTCATAAGCAACCTGAGATGACCTCCTTCTAGTAGTACGAGCTCGATTAGATTTATTTTTGTTATTACGAATAGTTTGATCTGTTTTATCAGTTTCTTCTTTAGGGAAGTTTAAAGATTTATCAGAACGTTTAATTTCTGCAGCTGCATCCCGATACCATTGGGCTATATAAAATCTACGAGCAAACTGAAGTGCAGGGTCACTTTCAGCATTCGAATCAAGATACTGAAGAAGTGCTTTTTGAAGTATTTGTGTTTCATCTCGTTTTATGTTTTTCTTCTTATTTTTCCTTTTGTTTTTAGAGAGACTGGAATCAAGGTCGTCATTTTCTGACACTATTCGCTGAATAACATCATTGATCATATCTTTTCGATCCTGACTAGTGACAGCATCTTTACGCAAACGTGCTGCTACAACTCCCAAGTAATCCAAAGAAGCAACTCGTAAGGTCATCTCCATAGATTTATTGCTAAAATTTCGAACAAGAATTCGCCCTAAAACTGATAGTAACAGTTCTGAAGCTGGCCATTCAGGTTTATTAACTGTACTCAATAGATCTTGAACAAAATTCTCAAATAAAGGCCTGTAATCCATCTCTTCATTTTTTGTTCCACATTTCTTCAAAAATACTGAAAGGAAATTTACTGCTGTAGTAACAGAAGCTTCATAAGAGGTTGTGATAAGAACATCTCTATCAATGTAAACCTTTTCCTTCGTTTCAAGACTCTTTGGGCGTTCTTCATTTGAAGGATATTCCACTTTTGGATCTGGTTCTGGTTCAGGTAGTCTTACAACACTATGAATCAATTGTAATACTAAGGCAGTTAACATCTGAATATTTTCTTCAGAATTCAAACGATAATTTCGAAGGCTTCTTTTACTTGTAGGTAACCTTGCTATTGATGCTAATATGTCTTCTAATATTAGCTGCCTATGCTTGTCATACCGAGAAAATACTGTAGTTACTAAACGAAGAGCATTTAATTGCAATTCGCTGATACCTTCAACAAAAAATGGACTAACTCCTAATGTTGAGACTTGCAAAATTATAGTATCTGTTAATGTTTGCAACTCTATCAACTCAGCCAATAAACTAACAGCTTCATGCAATTTGTTATATAACTGCAATGTAGATTTTTCTTTAACTCTATGTGCATGGGCCCGCTTTTGTTTTATATTACCAGCATATCCATCTTTTGACTTTGGATCTAGTCTATAAGCTGGATCAAACACAGGA
This sequence comes from Nephila pilipes, assembly GCA_019974015.1. Lineage (NCBI taxonomy): Eukaryota > Metazoa > Arthropoda > Arachnida > Araneae > Nephilidae > Nephila > Nephila pilipes. The sequence continues at coordinate 495,400 of BMAW01113624.1, forward strand.
AAAACTGTGTTTTGAAGCTGATATTTTAAAAAAAGAACAATTCTTTCAATGACATCTTCTAAAAATACTTTTTCAGGCATTTTTGGTGACGTCATTACATAAAGAGCGGTGAGTGATGCATCTGCACTGCGCATTACTCTTTCCATTGTTAATTCTAAAAATAATCGAGCTTCTTCTTCATCTTGCTCTTCCATGCTCTGCACTGGAAGTAATTTTGCCCCATCTACAATATTTCTTTCTAAGATTGCAAGTAGTCGTACTAATCGTTCAGGTGGAAATTGGTTTGTTGCATGAAGTCTCTTTAGTTTAGCTGCTTCGTTGCTTAGATCTTGCAACTGATTTAGAGGTATCAGAACTTCTGCAGCACACTCAGCTTCTTCATCTATCACAGCTGTAAAATCAATATCCTCCATAGAATCAAAGATAACATCCACAATTCTTGAGAAGTGCTGATAAGTATTGGTGTCCATCAAATCTTCAATAGAAAGAGGTTCTGTATTGAATTCTTTTTTCATTTTCCTGCCTTTCAGTTTTTTTATTTTAGAAGATGTGGCAATGGGTGTTTCTGGAGAAGAATCTTCTTTGAAAGAATCATCACTACCTTCATCCTTTGATTCTGGAGATTCAATATAATTTGTTAGTTGGCTTATACGTCGCCTCTTTTTTACTCTTTCACTAAGAGTACAAGCATTGTTATTGACCTTATCCAATTCACTAATATTCCTTTTAACACTTTTATCCTTCGGAACTTCTGAATTTCTACGATTATTTGGGTAACATTCATTATTTTTCCCTCTTCTACGAGATGATGTCTTATTAATATCTGGATCTTTACATGCTGACGACCTGCGGTTAAATAATTCACAATTTTTATTTGGAGTAGGCTGTTTTGCTGGTTCTGGAGAAGAATTTTTCTTTGTTTTAATAAATTGTTTTACACTTTTCTGGGCAAGAAGCTGGTCTTCAATGCTTAATTTTGATAACACAACTATAGGTGCAGGAGTATTCTTCAATTTATCTTCTGAATTAACAGACAATGGAGTATTTTCAAATTTTTCTTTCAGTTCTAAATGGTTTACAGCTTGGATTTCTTTAAGTGGTTCAGGTCCAGGCACATTTAACAGCTGTATATTATTTTCTACTATAGACACATTTATATCATTTATATTATATACACTTGTTTTAGAATATGAATCTGGTTGAGAAATAAACGAATTATTAGGTACATGTTGCCATTGCTCACAACCCGGCTTTTTCATACAATTAATATGCATTTGAGGGGCAGCAGGTCCAACTATAACACTTGATGAATTTAAATGTTGTGTTGAAGATGAGGATGATGATGGGGATAATAAAGATACATCATTTGGAGTATTTAAAGGTGACATCAGAGGAGAACAATTTGGTACTAAACTTCCTATTGCTTGTGCTGAGTTGAGAACATGATTTTCTGTCCTATCATTCTGTTTTACACTTACAGCAGAGAGATCAATTTCATCTACACAACTTCCATTGCTAAATGAATGCACTGCTGGTGATGGTTGAGGTACATTAATAATATGTTGATTGACAAGAGGGGAATTAAAAATCTGTGGACTTTCTTGTAAACCTGAGGATAAGGAATCAGTAGTTCCTTGGGAGATAGCATTATGATGAAGAGGAGTGATCGGATGCTGACCAGATGATACCACAGGATGAGCAAATGGTGAATATGCCACAGGTGATTTAGGTGGCAATGCATTCAATGTTTTGTTTTGTACAATTCTTGCAGCCTGTGGTGTCGGAGGATGCTCAAGAGGAAAATAATTTGGACTATTGTCTTGAGTTGGACGAGGCTGACAAGGTGAAACAGTTGTTGCATTAAAAGCATGCGGCTGTGAATGCACTGGAATATTAGCACAGTGCCTTTGTAACCACTGTCCTGGAGGGACATGGCATTCAGCATTTCCACTTTGTGGTCCATGCATTGAACTTTTAAAAATACCAGGATTTGCACCAAGCAAGTATTGCACAAGTTGGGATATTTGTCCACTGTGGGAACCTCCACCATAATAGCCATCTTTCACTTCAATATGATCAGTGGTTGTACAGCCTAGAGCATCAATGAGCGGTGGGATTAAAATAGACTCCTGAGTAGTCAACAATCTTCTAGCTTCTTCAGAATCTCTTAAATGGGAAAGAAGGCTTTGATGTCCTGTAACACCTGGCAGTGGAGTAGGAAGAGGCAACTCTAGAAGGAGATCAGTTAGGCTTTGTATACCAGCTAATGTAGTTATAGGTACACTAGGTCCTTCCCCATTCATCATGACTCACTCATGAGGGGACCTGGTTCTATCTGGTGACCATTTTGTTAACAAAATAGGCAGTAAGTCAGGAGGACTAGAATAAAAGAAATAAAAAGTCAACTGAAATGAATCACAATTCATAAAAAAGTAAAAACATTCCAATTTTATCAATACATTTAAAAGTAAAATGTTAATGAGCCACATTTTATAAATATATATATGTATTCCCTCCCTTACATATATGTGTATGTAATTTTGTTAATCATTAAGAAAAAAATAAAACGTATAATAATCAAAATTACTAGAACTAAGATGTTTTATTCCATAAACTTAATAAAATCTCACTTTATAAATTATTCCAATTATCACTTATATGTTTTGATGGAAAACTCTTTCCTATCAAAATGATTTCCTATCTTTTATGAAGATCTCTTGAAAGGAAAGGATTCATATCTTTTTAAATATCAAACAGTTAGGGTGTGTTTACTGTCTTTGTCATGTAGAAGTTGTTTCTTACAATTTTTGATCATGTACGTAGTTAAATGCATTTCATAAAAATTATATTTACTTTAATTTCTGCACAGAACTTAATTAAATTTCTTTTGCACTTTTTAAATTAGTTTTATTAAATTGTATCCAAACCTTCCTGTCTTTGTAGATGCTAGAGGTTTCTTTCACAAACAACTGAACAATAAAAGCATCCCCTTCCGTAAATGACAGTTTAGAAAATAAATATTTAAATTTGATTTTTTAACTTAATTATTTTCATTAGAATAGCTGTTTTACAGAGACCCATATGTGGAGCCTATTTTATCATTTTGTCAATTCAATTTCAAGTTTTTGGGTCAACCACATCTAGGCTTATTAGAAATATTATCTTGGTGCCAAAAAATTGCAATTTCAAATAACAGGCGAATTTTTCAAAAGATGTCTAATTTGAGATTCTAATTATTTATTTTATTTTATTTTTTTATAAAAATCATTAATCACATGCTTTTGAATACCAATAGAATAGTTACATAGCCTGATCTTCATTTTAATACTAAATAAGTATTATTAAAAAATTAATATTAAAAAAACTCATTTACGAGACGATCTACTCAAATCACTTTTGAGCCGCTCAAACTTGAAATATTCATAATAAATAATAAAGATATGAATTTCAGGCTTTTAATAACTGACCAAAATAAATTTTCAGATAAAGTTATGCTACAAACAACATTGGTTTTGTAAAATACCTTTCGAGTGCATTATTGTATATTTAATACTTATTACTAGCAGGCAATTTTATCAACTTAATTTTTTATCTCAAGGTTAAAAAAAAAAAAAAAAAAAAGGAAAAATAGCATATGTACTTATGAAGATGTTTTAATTTAACACTATTAACAATTTTGCAACAAAAACTGAAATTAACACTAATTTAAAAAACATTAAACTTATTGGACATTTTTCTCAAAGAAAACGCAGAAAAAATTTAACATATTTTAAAAGACATATTTGATAAATAACATGTAAAATTAAATTTAAGGAGTAAGGTTATTTTAAACACAGTTTTTTGAAATAAAAAATATTTACTTAATTCAAATGAATATTATTGTACAAGATGCTGAACATTAACATTTTAAGCTACTTTTTTTTTTTTTTTTACCAACATTATAAAAATAAGTAAATCAAAATTATATCTTCAAAAAAAATTTACCTATATAGTTTCAAAGGTACTAAGAATAATTATCTAATATAATCTAAACACAAGTCTAAATAATCAATACAGCAGAGAAACAATTAAAAACTTTATTTTTTTCCATCTCTTCCCCCTCTCTACTGGATTATTAATATGACTGTTTTCATTATAGGATTTGTGTCAAGAAAAATTCAAAGATTATACAAGGTAAGATTTCTCATTATATTAAGATTTTTTGCTTCATGCTTAGGCATATATATATATATATATTTAGATATTCTGCTTCATGCCTAGATTTACTGCTTCATGCCTAGATTTACTGCTTTATGTTTTACATACTTTCTACAAGTTGTAATGCTGATTTTTCACATATAATAGTTTTTTTTTAATTCAAAACTGTAATAACATATAAGGTATAATTTAACATATTACCATTAAATTTCTTTATAAAAAATGTCTCAATATAGCTAATCCTATTACATTTTAATACATTAATTACTTTATAAAAATGTAGACATTTCATTGCATTATTCCCGATAACCTCCACTAAACAATTAATTAAGATTATAACCAAATTTAAGAAATTTAATTTTTTATCATGTAAAAATATATTATAAGTTAATAAATATTAATTTAATGTAAATAAAAAAAAATTGAAATAAACCAACCACATGCACATAACATTTTGATCAACAGCACAAGTATTTAAATAAATAAAAATAAATATTGTACGGACTGTTATTAACATGTTATACTAATAGTGAATAGCATAAGTGATTTTATACTAACTGTGAAATAAATTTTATACTAATTTTGATATCTGGTGCTTGTTTTCATGAGAAAATAGTGGTGGTCCTTGCTCTCTGTCAAAGCGGGGTTGAAAAGGTAATATAACTAGAGTTAGAATATACTCATGAGAAAGAGGAGCGAGATGTACAAGTATCATATGGTGTGGGGATATAGAGAAATAAATTATGACCTTTACAACATTATTCTGGGAACAAAAGGCTTGTAGTGCTCTCAGGGAGACTCACCATGGTTGCTCCCAAGTTACCAAACTCTTGATTCAAACTCTTATTTCCCCTTCCCCCCCACAGGCAGTATTTCTAGCACTACAAAATAAAGCATCTGAATCAGTGCCCACAGGAATAAAAACACAATATCTCCACACCCAGCTGTAATATTACATTTGTTCACAAATATAACTCAGCCAGCTGAAAACCTTAAGATTAGTACTCAAAATATTCAAACAAAACAAAATTAGTGCATAACTATTAATACTAAATGCATAGTAAAAATTATGAAGGAAAAAAAACCATTTAAATATGAACACTATTACATATTTCAAATTATCAAAATCATACATTCCAAAACTAATTATTATAAACTCTAGGATTTTAAAATGAATCAAACTAAATTGTAAAAATATTTTTAACATAATAATTGCACAGTTATCAGAGTCTGATTAAAATACAGGGGTTGGACAAAAATATGGAAACACCTTTTAAAAAACATGTTTCTTTGCTTAATATGGTGTAGGAAACCCGTTGGCATCCAAAACAGCTTGCAGTCTTCTTGGAATGGATAAATACAGTTCCTGTATGTGTGCCAAGGGAATATTATACCATTCTTCCTGCAAAACGGTGGCAAGTTCAGATAACGATGTTGGCGGTGGATAACGAGAACGCACTTTCCGTTCCAATGTAGACCACAAAGGTTCGATAATATTCAGGTCTGGTGACTGTGGTGGCCAGGGGAGATGGGACAAATCCTCCTCGTGCTCAGAAAACCAGTCCTGGACAATGTGAGCTGTGTGAACAGGGGCTTTGTCGTCTTGGAAGACACCATCACCATCGGGGAACAAAGTTTGTACCATGGGATGAACTTGATCTGCCAAAATGTTCACATAAGTCTTGGCAGTCATGTGCCCTGACACAGTTATCATGGGGCCAGCAGAGAACCACGATATGGCTGCCCAAACCATAACAGAACCCCCGCCATGTTTCACTCTTGGCAACAAGCAGTCTGTATTATAGGCTTGAGATGGCGTTCTCCAGACGAAACTCGGCCAGAAGTGGGAAACAATGTGAAAGAAGACTCGTCAGACCATATTACCCGCTTCCACTGCCCTATAGTCCAGGCTTTATGACTTAAACACCACCACCTTTTCCTGTTACAGGCATTAGCATCACTGATGAGTGGCTTCTCAATTGCAGCACGGCCAGAAATTCCCTGTTTATGAAGCTCCCTTCTAATTGTTTTGGTACTCACAGGGTTCTGTAACACAACATTCATTTCAGCAGTAACTTTTGCAGCTGTGGTCTTCTTATTTTTTGTCACAATTGCCCTTAATGATCATCTGTCACGATCACTCAGCACACACTTTCGTCCGCGCTGTGATTTAGCAGATGATGTTTTTCCGCTTTTCAAATATGCGGAATAAATCTTCGATACAGTACCTCTTGAAACACTAAACACCTCGGCTACCTTGCTTACGGAAGCACCTACCATACGTGCTCCAACAATTTGCCCACGTTCGAAGTCTGTTAACTCTGGCATAATGCTATGACAACCTCACATAACAGTACTCCGACAACAACTGAACTGTTTAGCACATTTACGAAGTTGTATAGGTGGCGTTAGTAGTCAAAAACGCCAGCGCCACCTACATATTTCATTAAAATCAATCTTTCTTTTCAAACATGCATTTTACAAGGTGTTTCCATATTTTTGTCCACCCCCTGTATGTTGGCATGTTTAAGAAAAATTTATCCTTACAAAAATAAATCATTTCTTATTTTAAATGCTCCATGAGAAATAACTCTAATCAATAATATATATTCCTAATATAATCAATCAATAATAGATGAGAAATAGTAAATCCTTAAATTCAACTTCAAAATGAATCACAAATAAAAATAATAAAAGTTCATAGCAGAGTTGACAGGCCTATGTTTGGCCCTTGATGATAGATTAAACCACAACTAACTTAAAGCAGAGTAAAACAAACATTGGTATTCAAAATATTTTATATTATTCAACACAGTCAAACCGACAGTTAAAAATCAGCATCCAATCACAAAATAAAACCAGGCCTATGTTTGTCCCTTGACGATAGATTAAACCACAACTAACTTGAAGCAGAGTAAAACGGACACTGACATTCAAAATATTTTATATTTTAAAATAAAAGAAAACAAATCAAACTAGCCGGGTATTACCGACTGATTAACTAACACCCTTTGGATATAATACAAACAGGAACATCACAGGAATCATAATCATTATCGTCTGCGATACAAATCAATGATTATATAATTAATCATTTGTTTTCGACACAGTTAAACCGAAAGTTAAAAATCAGCATCCAATCACAAAATTAAACCATGTATGACATAACAGAAAATAACATCGAATGCAAATTCCTGATTCCTCATCACCAGATGCATGGGATGATGTCATATCAGTGACACGTAAACCAAATGTACTACCAATTAAGATTCATTCCATTCAACTCGCAATATAACAAGAGTTCCACAGCTCCTATTTTCATATCAGAGTATGAAAAAATAATTCGAGATAAAAACCAACGTTTTTTTTTAAAACAAAGTTTTTGAATGGTGGCAAAGTTTATTAAAAAAAATTATTGAAATATTAGTTTAAACTTTGTAAAAAACTTCATATCTCTTGTCTTTAAGATCACTCTCCCTGCATAATTCAATAAATCTTACATAGATGGTGCCACATTACTACACAAACTACATTAAAAAGTTATTGAAATATTAGTTAAAACTTGTCGCAAATGTCCAAATATTGCATTGTTAGGCGAATAAGAATGATTCCTAAAGTTTCCGAGTTCTAGCTTGATGGGAAGTTGGTTAAATTAATGATCGAAAATTTGATGACACATACACCAAGTGAAATACAGAAAAACGTTGTAAAATTATGGAATGTGTCCTCACCCTTTTGTCAGTTACTTTACTATTTCCTTTTGGATTATTGTTGTTGCAAATGCCATAGGTAGTTCTATGTCTTTTCACAGTTATTGTTTATTTCAGTCCATTACCCTCCTCCCCCCCGAGTTTGTTATACAGAAAGTCATTAATTGACTTCAGTCTTAGGAAAGAAGGAGGGTCACTTTCCTTTTGGAATGAAGAGGCAATTAGATGTGTAAGCATATATTACACTTCAACAGACTCAGATCAGAAGATTGCAAATGATCCAGGACAATTTAATATTTGACCCTTAAATGCATGAATTTTTGTTTTTAATAATAAAAAAAAAAATCTTGAAATCAACTGGGAAATCGGTGTAGTTAATGAGACAAAATACAAAGATGTTTTTTTTTTAATTCTCAAAAAAAAAAAATTACTGATCATCACAAAAAAAGCTACATTTTTCTTGCATAAATTTATTAGTATGTACAAAAATATTAATCGTTACTCTTACATTGTTTCTATTTAAAAACAATTCTTCCTGCGAGTGTTTTTATTACTTTTTATATAAATAATCGGAATTCGTAACACCCACCGTAATAAATAAAGTTGTACACAGTGCGCCAAAAATGAAAATTGTCACAGTTAAGATATAAACTGTCAAAGATTCTGGTACTATTCGAAAAAGATAAAATAATTTTGGAAAAATTAAAAGAAAATTTAAAGAATAAAAAACTATACAAAGGTTACTACATAAAGAGATATGAGGCTTTAAACATACGATGCAGATCTACATCACTATGTATTTAACAAATTCGCTCCCAGAGTATCGCATGCAATACACTCGCGTTTGCTCTCCTGTACCCAGCGTATCACATTTGATACACTCCGTGAGTATCTTTTATGGACCAATGTATCAATAGAAATACGCTTGTTGGGAACATTTTATTTGATTTTTTTAATTTTACTATATGGCGTTACAATACTGCGAAATCTATATAGTTAGGTTATGTGGAATGTTCACCTTGGTAATATGGGCTTGAATTTCACTTCTGGCTACCAGGAGGGGGGTAATTGTTAAAAGCACGTGTTGCGGTGCGACTCAACTCTCCTTTCGTTTCAAATATATTTATTTTCACAACACGACACAGAGATAATGAGGCTATTTACAGTAGAGAAAGTTATTATGCATAGAATACGTACATAATATTGATGAAAACTTATATATATACTATTAAAAGCGTAACTTACCTAATGACATCAAAAAGCCATTTTCGTATATTCTAATTCGTAACCAAAACTTAAAAAAAGTTGCCAGATTCCAAGTTGGAATAAGCTAAGAGTAGAATTAAAGAAACAGGAAATACAAAACTTAATGGTGAGTGGCAACATCCTCCCACCTTTTGTATAGCGGGCATAACTTGCTTAAAGCAATACAAAACAAAATATAAATTAGATGCAATACAAGTAAATACTACAGAAATCTTAATCAACAATTGTTAATGAATAAACTATTAAAATACTAAACAGATTATATAAAATGTACTGAAATCAAAGTTGAAGTTCAGTCTATAAGTCCAATCTTTTCGGAGGGACAATTTGACGACCAAGTCGTGTTTTCTTCAGAGTTTCTTCTTGTTCTTTAGGAAGATCTTCAGATTGAAAAGATTGGTCATTTGAAGTAGAACACTGTTTAGCACTAGAAGAGGTATCGGGAGCACTTTTAACTATTGCAGGTACATCCTTGAAAATCTCAGAAGAGCTCAATTCTAAGGGATAAATTCTCTGAATAGGTCGGATAATTTCTCCATTAGACACGCGCAATTTGGCGACTCGTTCGATGTTGTCCTTTCCTTGAAATGCCATTGCTACTAACATTGGGGTTAGCTCTTACCTAGCCTGATTCTAATCTTAATCCTACAGTTCTAGCAAATGGCCCATTTTCCTCCTGCCACAATTAAACACTTTACAGTTTGGTTTTTTATTATTGGGATTTTTGGCTGACTATTTAAATTCCCTTTGCTGATCTTTACTTTAATTATTAGGTTTACACTAATACCTTACCAGCATGTTCAAATTGCTATTTATTATCTTTTACAAAATAGTTTTAGTCGAGCTTCTCTCTTCTCTTGACTAATAACCATTTAATATAATAAGGAAACCAGAGTCCTCAAACGATAAATTAACTGCAGCAATACCTTGGTATTGCTCTGGTAGTCGTCTAATCATGGAATGGCTGCAACCACCAGTATAGGTCGACGCTGGACAACTGTTGAGTAGTCCTCAATCTACCATATAGTTGATCTTCTCCGGTTGAGATGGCAGTTGAAAACGACGTTGATTAGCTCTACAATCCTGGCTCTTGAACTTGGCTCAAAATGGGTTTTGATCTTTCTCATGCATCTCTCGGATCTTCCATGCCGCTAAGTGGGCGAAACTCCTCTTCACATTTTAGGTAGATGAGGAGTGTTTCCGCATCTCTTTGCTGCACATTCTGGATCTTCTTTGACTTCTTTCTTGGCGGAGTATCGACATCTCTCGACTTGTGCTGAACGACAAACTGCGCTAGATCCTTTCCATCAGCAATTCGACATCCTCTTCCACGTAGCGTAATTGATGCGTTAAAGCATCGATCTGATCGTCATCACCATGATATTCTTATTGAGTCTTCTTCTCTGTTAATGTGGCTTTATTATTTTAAAATAATTTAAATGCAGGCGCAGTGGAATCTTGTCTGGGCCTCATAACCAATTGTTGAGCCTTCTCAAAAGTAGGCCTTGATAATTTAATTTAATATTGTATGACACTCACAGAAAGTCAACTAATATTTAAATCTATATTTATTTTCACGATTATTTATTTACATTATTTACACGTTATAATATCCTTTTAAAACCGAAAGTCTAATATTATAATCGATGGTCTCATCGATCATATTCAAAAAGCAAAAGCTCCTCAGTTCATTTGCATTCATAAACTGTCTACAGCATCAAAAGAGCTCTATAATAGCACAAAGACTCTTGCACCATCTGTCAAGCATCCAAGAGCAGAAGCAGTTCAGTCAGTTCATCTTCAGCCATTCCTCAAATCCTAAGAAGCTCAGCGTCAGCATCATTTATCCCTTCAAGCCATCACTTATTCCAAGAAGCCAGTAGTCAGCATTCCTTTAAATCTCATAAGATTCCTTTATATATATTGGGAATCTGATTCGATACCGTCAACTTGACAGTTCAAATCGGATCAATGAAAAAACAACTTCATATGACTAATAAAGAAACACCGCTCGAATGCAAATTCGATTCCATCGGACAGATGAGATGATGTCATATTCGGAAAAACGTAATCTCACGCGATTACTCCGATATGACAACAATTTCGAATAAGCTCTGATAAATATTCTTTTTGGACGTTGACGTAATTGATGCTGTAGATTTTAGATAACGTATACGCTTACGTAAATGCTTAGCGTCTAATGTCCAAGTCAAACTTCAGTGCCTTAATGTCTTGGATGAAGTCTGGATGGTTTGATAGCCCTTCAATTCATTAGGATCATCATATATGTAAGTAAGTGGAATCATTGACTATGCTCTCCTCATAGCAAGTCAGCATTTCTTCGTAAGATACAGAAGCACTCCGACCAAGAACTTTCCTTAAAAGTGTTTGATGTACGTGATCATTCTCTCCACCAACCTCCATACCATGGTGCAGTAGGAGATTGAAGTGATCGATCTTTCTATGGCACATTCAGCTGTTATTTCTTGCCAATTGAGTGAGTTGAGCGCTCTTGATGTTCTCAAAAATTTTTGCCATTAA
>BMAW01113624.1:515160-563462 GCA_019974015.1 Nephila pilipes
CAGTGTATATCACTGAGCAACGTCCTCTTCGAGCAAAAAATCTTCTTAAAGCTTGCATGAAAGCTTCAGTTGACAGAGAGGTTACTAATTCCAAGTGAATACCACGATAAACTGCGCACATAAATATCACAATCCAAACCTTTTGACCTCCTTTTAAGAATAAGGGACCTGCTAGATCAGCACCAGTCACTTGAAACGCAGCAACGTGATTTATTCTGTCGGCAGGAAGAGGACCTGGACTATCTGGTAGCACAGGCTTTGATGTATATCTCTTACATGTAATGCATCTTTTCAAAACTTCTCTGACTACCCTACGGCCTCGAGGAATCCAAAACCGTTCGCGTAAATGAGACAGAGTAGTTTGCACACCAGCATGGTGAAGCTTCTTATGAATATAATCAATAAGTCTCCTGACAATTGGATGATCTGGTAAAACTGTAAGTCGTACAAAATCTTCTGGATCTTCTCCAAGTATAAGTCTCGAACGAACTTTCAAAATCTTATTCTCTTCGTAGAACTGAATTGTCTGTGTGTATTTTTCACGAATATCAGACGGCCATTCAGATTGTATTAATCGGATCAATGCTTCTTCGGCTCTTTGAATTTCTTCGTATGACAGCTCTTTTGTCAGCTTGTCTGAATTCACTCTCATGTTCCGACAAAATCTCAATATCCAAGCTGTCATTCGGACGATTCTTGGATAACTGGAAAAGTATAAAAATCTACTTCCAAGACATTCTTTGGTGTTGATATTAAGATTTACAGCAACAGACTTTGGTATTTCTACTAATGCCTCTTCTGGTAGAGTTATTTCAGCGTAGGGCCAAAACTCCGGAGGTTCGTAGAGCCATTTTGGACCCTCCCACCATTGGCTTCGTAAAAGTTCAAACCAATTGCATGGTCTTGAAGGTATATCTGCCGGATTGACATCTCTAGGAACAAATCTCCAATCTTCAACATTTGTGAGTTCTCGTATTTCTTTTACTCTGTTACCCACAAATGTTTTCCATGGTTCTGAGTTAGTAATCCATCCCAGAACTACCATGGAATCCATCCAAAAATATGTTTCCAAAGATAAGTCAAGCGCTTCTTTAATTGTTGAAGCAATTCTAGCTCCAATGGCTGCTCCTAATAGTTCCAATCGGGGAATTGTAGGTCTCGATACAGGTGCTACTCTAGCCTTTGCAGAAACCAATGAGATTTTCACTTCTCCCTCTTCTTCACACCGTAAAAAAGCACAACACGCATATCCATGAGCAGAAGCATCCGTAAATATGTGCAAGGTAGCCTTTTCGAAACTTCCATAAAATAGCTTGTGAGGAATTCTACATCTTTCAATAAGATCAAAATGTTTAGCCCACCGTTGATACCGTTTTTGCATATCAGGTGGTAACTCCTCGTCCCAGTTCAATTTATTATGCCAGGCTTCTTGCAACAATAATTTTGGTAATAAAGTCGCAGGTGAGGTGAAACCAGTAGGATCATATATACTATTTACAATTGAAAGTAATTTCCTCTTAGAAATAGTATCACTTATTCCCATATCAGCTTCAGGATGAACACAGTAGAACTCATCAGTCTTGGTATCCCATTTAAGTCCAAGCACATTTCGACTTTCTAGATGTTTAATTCCTGTGTGAGCCCAACTCCGTAATTCAAAGGATGCTGTATTCATTATTTGCATGGTTTGTTCCTTGAACCGTAATAATTCTTCAACACTGACTGTTAAATTGTCCACATAAAATCCACGTTTAAGTTTCTGGACTGTCGGTTGAAGAGACTCATTTTGCAATTCAGTTGAATCCAAGTGATGGCGAATGCTAGCATTAAAAAAAAAAGGACTTGATGCAACTCCGAAGACAACTCTACAATGTCTGAAAAATTCCAATTTCGAACTATCTTTGGAATCCCACCACAAGAATCTCAAAAAATCACGATCCTCTGGTCTGACACTTAATTGTAAAAAAGCTTGCTTAATGTCAGCAATCACTCCGAAGTTATTAGTGCGAAATCTTAAGAGAAGAGGAGGAATCTGTTCTGAGAGGCTAGGTCCAACACTTAAACATTCATTTAGAGAAGCATATCCTGGTTGTTTGAAGGATGCGTCAAAAACTGGATGAACTTTAGTAGTGAGGCTTGCTGATTTGATGACTGGTCTATGAGGAAGATAATGACCTGGGTTTGAAATTTCATTCTCTGCAATAGCTTCTATTATACCTTCCCTTTGCCACTGTCTCAAAACATCATCGTAAACTTTATAGATATCTTCTTTCACTAGACGTTCTGTAACTGAACATAGTCTAGATTCAGCGACATCATGCATATTGTACGTTGGTGGGTGACCAGACAACCAAGGTAATGCTACTTCATATCGTAGATCTTTTAATTTCACAGTTTCCTTGAAATGGAGCAGAGTTTCTTCGGCCAGAATTGACTTATTTTTTCTTTCAATGGGATCTTTAATTCCCAAAACTTCTAAATCCCAAATCTTTGGAAGCTCGATATTTTGCAGAGCTAGTGTAACCATGTTAACAGATTATTTTTTCTTCCCTAATCCTAAAATGGTCCAACCCAATAAAGTTTCTATGGCTGATATTCCAGACGTAAGTATCTCTATTCTTCCGGTTAATATTCATCCAAGCACATTTGCTCCCAGAAGAACTCTTATGGGTGGCGTATCTTGTCCAACATCAGTCAGTTTAATCCCTCAAGAAGCAAGTTGGGCAATTAAATTTCTATCACTTATTCTTGGTAAAGTTGAGCAAATTTTCGGTTGATCAAGAAAAGACATTGAAGTCGAATATTTACGATCCAAGCTTTCAACTGTTACTGTGAATCTCCCATACTCCATAGAAGGAGAAATTCCGCCTCCAAACAATCCTTGAGAAAGCACTTCCGTTCCAGAAGGAGAAAGATCCAACTCTGCAACTAAACTCTTTACAATATAAGAATGATGGGAACCATCATCCATCAATGTACGAACACAGACTTCTTTATTTTTATGTCGTAGTCTGACAGTGATAGTTTTTAGATAAATTTTACCTTCTAAGGGAAGATTTGTTAACAAAGTTTCCGTGGAATATTGCTCCTCATCAACTTCTCTACTCTTCAAGGAAATTTTATCCTTTCGTAAATCTGGACATAGTAAAGCATAATGCCTTCGTCCCCAAATCAAACATTTAACGGAACTATGGCACCTTTTTGCCATCTGACCAGGCTTAAGGTAAACGAGGCAGCATCTCTTGCACATAACTTGTCCCTTTCTGTCCTCATAAGCCAAGTTGGAGATTTTCTGGCAGTCTTGACTTGCATGAGCACGCTCACAGAAAATACACTGATTTCTTCCAACGGATGTATTCGCAATTAGAGTAGCAGCAGTGGGTTCATCTCTTAGTGGTGGTTTACGAGATTCTTTCCTTTTCATACCATCGCCAAATGAAGTTTCTGCTAGAAAACGATGTTCTTCACCTTCTACTTCATGACGTAAAAAAATCATAAGATTTTCTAGGACTTTATCCTTCGAGACAACAGGATCATCTTCTTTGTCTTCTCTATTCAGCCTATATCTATCCCATGCTTTTAAGATTTCTGTTGGGAGACACGATTCAACAACTGGATACAACATTGCTGCATAATTAGACGTTGTCACACCTAATGTCTCTAATGCACGTAAATATGAACCAAGTTTATCGTACAAATCATTTAACTTGATATTCGATTTACTGCTGACTAATGCTAATAAATCTCGAATGTAAACTTCAATCAGTAAATCCTTCCTCCCAAATCGGGACTTCAAATGCTCTATAACTTTCGCATAATTGTCCTTAGACGGTGGATAACTTTCCACAATATCACGAGCCTTTGTTTTTGGTTTTAACGAAGATAATAAATATTGAAATTTATCTTCTTCTCTTATATTCTCATCTTCATCAATACGACAAAACTGTCCCCAAAACGCGACCCAGGTTCTAGGTATTAGATCATACTCTTTCATACGTAATTTTGGCAATTTTAAATTGTCATGTGAGTATTTACTGGAAACTAAAGAGCTACTTTCATCTTGTGTATATTGTTTTTCATAAACAACTCTTATTTCAGTAAATCTGTCTCTGTATGATTCCGTCGTATCATATTCTTCATCAGTAAAAATAATACATTCTTTAATTTCATCATCAACTTTAAATAAACGCTCAGCTTTCTCGACAACTTTGTTATATTGAACGTGAATGTCTTTTACTTTATCAATCTTATGATGAATATCATCGAACGTGTTTGCCGATACAGTAAAAAGACGTCTTAAATTCGTTCTTTCATTTCTTAATTTAGCCTCAATCTTTGCTTGTTCTGCCTTTTGAGTCATTTTACTTATTTTAAATGTGAATGAATCTGAACATATATACTCAACACAAATATCTTCAATTTGAAAATAGTTCACTTACAACAATAAACAATGAAATAAAATATGAACTACTTTGAATAAAACAACTCAGAATAAGTGAGAAAAAGATCCATGAATTATTTACCTTCCAGTTCAGCAATCGGAAATAATATCCAATTCGTATATAAATTTACTTCTATCTCACAACGTAATGCAGAGTATTATGTCCTGTCGCGGACGCCACTTTGTTATGACTCAATGCAAAACTCTCCTTTCGTTTCAAATATATTTAATGTATCACGTCATGACAAGGTGATAAAGTGCTGTCACTACATGGTATAGTGAAAAGGTGAGAAGTAGTTATAGGGCTGCCACAGGTCTATATGTGTGTGTGTGAACATGTGAATCATAAAATTCTACCTCTTTTCTTTTCCATAATTTAAGGGGTATTGCAGTTCTACAGCAAAGGGGGATTTAGGTTTGCTGTGCAAGAATAGCTTTTTCTCCTTTGTCCCCCAAACCATGAGTGTCATGAATTTGCACTTAATGGCAAAGACTTTAAAACATTAGTAGAGTCTTTTTTCATCACATTCTCAATGACGTCTTTAATTGCAGGTACTACAATTTCTTCTGCGATTGTGTGGGGTTTTCCCCTCTTTGCTATATTAAGCGAAATCTTGTACGAAGCAATTAATCCTCCTTCATTTTCAATATCAGTAGACTGTTTCATAAAACTTTTTAGAGTTGGTCGACATGTGAATTTTTCTTTGAGTTTTTTGAAAAATTCTAATTCTTCATTTTTTTTTTTTTTATCTGAATGAAGCCTTTCAAGATGATCTTTCATTTTTGACGGTTTCATGTATTCATTTCCAAAAGTTTTTTCGCATATAAGACACATAGGAATAGTTTCATTTGTCGGTGAACAAATAAATCCAAATTTTAAGTAATCCAATGAATAATACCGGCATTTCTTTTTAGATACTGAAGCTGTCATTTTTAAATTAGGTTTCTGTAAGTAAGTTAAAATTAAGTTGGTATATTATACTAATCCACATTATTAAAGCTTACCTTTTCACAAGTAACAATAATTAAAATTGATATCAAAACTAAAAGAATAGTTTTATAGAAAAAATAACTAATTATCCAATGGTAGATATAATAGTAGTAATAATGACGCTACAAGCATTTAATACTATTCACAGTTCACAAAAATAGCTGAAAATGCATATGATATTTGCGTTTGTAGCATCCAGTGTAGAATTGGACAAGCGCACATATGCATCTGACTCATATGCAAGGCTCGTATAGTTTGTGATGGAGACAAAGGGCGAACCAACGACACGATGCGTAACTGCCGTATAAAAAAGAAGAAAAAACTAAAAGAACTAAAACCACAAACATAAGAAGAAAGAAAACGGAGTACTGAAGATTCCATTCGCGCTTAATGCATAGAAAGCCAACGGCAGTGTCGTCGCTCGCCAAGTCTGCGCCAAAGGCTCCTAATTGGTTGATGGGTTCAATCGCTTTTCTAAGTCGTGCAAATTACAAACTGGTCACAAGGTCAAGTTGTGACGTCACGGTATACATACGAAAACACATAAGGAAAAAAAGGGGCAGATTGTTTTCTGATTTATTATTTTATTTTCTATAAAGAATATAATATTAAGTCAATTATAAAAATATTTTAAATTTTTACGTACGCAGTTAGATATGTGTGATTTGCGTATTAAGAACTGCTTTTCCTTCGAGTCCCAATAGACCCCCATTCGACCCCTTGGGTCAGATAGACCCCCTACTGTTGTTAAATAGACCCCTAGGGGTCTATATAGACCACTTTGGCTACCTCTGACCTAAACCATCAACGTACATTCAACACCAATCACAGGAAGGAGTTTCTTCAAATATAATAAAGATGGAAAAGGGTTAAATCTGCAATTGTGCTCAAATACATGCTGCTAAAAGGGGAAACAGCAAGAGTAACTCCATTCAGTAATAACATCCACCCTCCCTCAAAAGCCAGATGAAGACAAGAAGAAAAAAATTCTCAACCACTAATGACCAAGGGGAATTCTAGGGGTGATAAAGATTATAAATTAACAATGAAAGGAAAATGTCCTTTTTCCACTGCAAAAACCACCTTCTGTGTTCGATACAGCTGGGAATAAACAATCCTGGCAGATCTTAACATACTGGTCAGAGACGAGAAACTTCATTTTTATTTCCGAAAATAGGGGAATGTTCCTTATATGTTTTTTTTTTTTTTTTACTAACTATAAACTGAGCAACATTAAATGGAAGGGGGAAATTCTGAACTTGCGGGTCTGCTTTCATAGGTAAACTGTTTTATAACTTTTTTGCTGCATTGTATGCACTTGGAAATGTTCAACGAGTATAAATCCAGAATTAAATTATCAAATTTCCTCTGAAACTGAATTTAAAAATTATTAGTTAAATAATTTTTAAGATTATTTTACAGGATTTCATTGATTGGATATTGGATTAAGGATTGTTTGTTTTTTAAGGATAATTATCTAAGGATAAGTTTAACGTAACCTGTTCAGAACTGTGATTGCACGATTCTCCCTTCACGGTTCAGAGTATCGTATTTGAGACAGGTGTTTGCGTGCAACCGGGCCCATGATCACATTGGTGTGATTGCAAATTGGAACATTTTATTTGAATTTTTAATGGTCACCAGATTGCAGTTGAAGTCCATTATATTTTTATGTATCATTCCACAGAATTGACCTTCAATTCCTTCCGAATTTTTTTGTTTTTACTGCTGAATCAAGGACATTTGAAAATGTAAGCAACTGCCTGTGTTTGCTTCTTTCAGTATGATTGCACATTTAAAGGGCTGTACTTTACTGCACACTGGGTTGTTCTTTATTTTTTGATGGAGTGGGGGAGGGTAATGATGAAATGTTTATAGGTTAGGGTTGGGAGTAGACTTATTGTTTGCAAAATGGCATTTTGTATGCTTTTGAGTCAGTTTTATCTTTGCTATCAAGGCAAAAAGAGTGAAATATCTGAGTGAGATATCTGAATTGATGAATGAATCAGATAGTGACACGAAGGAAGGCGATTTTTCAAATGTAAGCAGCAATGAATCAGACTATTCAGGAGACACTGAAATAGCTCATAATATGGATAATAGTTACAATTTAAGTACAAGTGGCTGGCAAACGAATATCAAAGAACTGTCATCCATAGAGTTCACTGTGAATAGTGGTATAAAAAGTTAAGAACTGGTTGAAGAAGAGTTGGAATTTTTTAATTTGATTTTCACAAATGAAATTATAGTTGATGAAACAAATAAATTTTCAAAATTTATTTTTGAAAAATCAAAAATGGAACCAAGTTTATCAAAATTACCAGAACTTCTATGTAGTACAGAAGTGACAAGAAATGAGGTTAGAGTTTTTGTCTTTGATCATACTTTTGAATATAATTAAAAAAACTTAAGATAAAATGTATTTTTCTACCAATCCAATACTAGAAACTCCTTTCTTTAGTTCTGTCATGTCAAGAATTAGGTTTTTGGAGATTTTGAGATGTCTGCACTTTACATCAAAATCAGATGCAAAAAAACTTGAAAAAAGTCAACCCAGTTCTGGAAAAACTGATAGAAAATTTCAGAACTCTTTAATCTCCCAGAAGAGAAATTTCTGCCAATGAAAGTCTTTTTCCTTAGAAAGAGAGACTCGTCTTCTGTCAGTACATTCCTTACAAACATCATGATATGGCAAAAAAATTTATAAATTGTAATCCCAATTCTGGATACAATTGGAACTGTTTTGTATATGCTGGTAAAGATGCTGAGCTGACAGAGCTAGATGCACTTTATGGGGAACGTATTGTTAAGACTTTGTTGGCTGATTTAGAAAATAAAGTCTACAATCTATACCTTGATAGATTTCCCCCTTTCTCTTGAACTAGCTACTCATTTTTAGCAGAAAAATACAAACATGTGTGGCACTGTATAGAAAAACAGGAAAGGTATGCCCAAAGATTTACCTTTCATTTTCAAAATGTTAGTAATGTTGTGTTTCAGAAGGATGGTACAAATGTTATTAGATTCTAAGATAAAAAGAAAGATGTTGTAATGTTGTGTTTCAGAAGGATGGTACAAATATTATTAGATTCTAAGATAAAAAGAAAGATGTTATCATGTTGACCAAGTTTCACAGAAAGGAACTAATTCCTACAGGAGAAAAAAACCCAAAAAACAGGACGGGATAAAAAAAAAGCCAGTTTGCATTGTTAACTATAATAAGAATATGGGAGGAATAGACACAGGAGACTATAATGCATCACTACCCAGCTTTTCGAAAAACTGTGAAGTGGTACAGAAAATTATTTTTAGGTTTTTGGACATGGCATTACTGAATTCAAACATTCTATTCAGCAAACAAAGAGGGGGGGGGGGTAATCTTTGGAATTTTGAATAAATGTTGTTAAGCAAATAATCCAAAGATACCAGGAAATGAAGTCCACAAAAGTACAAACCGCAAAACCTTTATGATTATCTAGACATCACTTTCCAAATTTATATATAGATTCCAATGGTAAAAAGTCATGGAGACAATGTGTTGTGTGCAAAAAAGTTTCTCTAAAAGGAAAAAAATGCAATCTGACTTATTATGAATGCAAAATTTGCAATACAGGGCTTTGTCCTGAACAGTTACAAAATGTATCATAAGCTTCCAAAGTTTTATGTATCATTTAGTAATTCTATTTCATTTATATAACATTTTTGTATTCAATTCTCTTAATATCTTAAGAACTCATAAATTTAAAAAAATTTCATTTATATTGTTATTTTTGTAGCTATATAATTTTTTTTAATCAAAATGAATATATTTTCTTTAAAATTCACAATTATTTTTTTAAATATCACACCAAAAAAAGTTTCTTTCAAAAATTCAAATATATTTAGATGCTATGAATGATAATCTGTAAGTTTCAGCATATTTAATTGCAGGTATGATTTTATATGGAATTAGGTTCAATGAGGAAAATCACCCAGTCTCAAGCATGTATACACTTTCAGAGCATGCAGGCCTTGAGAAGTAGTTCTTTCTCCTTTCTCCAGACTTAAACCAGTTAACATGTCAATATATTTATGCAAGACTCTTAAAATTACCTTCATTACCATGTTATGACAAAAAAAAAAAAAAAAAAAATTTAGCAAACTATAATGAAGAATATAATAAGAGATAATTTGAAGTAATTAATAACTTCAGGTACATAATTAGTATTTTAAAGAGAATAACAATTAATGCTTTGAAGTGCATAACACAGGTTTTCAAGCAGCCTTAAACTAAAATTGTTTCTTTATGAGGAAAAATATTTTTCATATGCATAGTGGAATTATAGATAACTCTTAATAAAAAAAAATGCATAAGAGTTATGATTATGTAATTAGGGAGAACTATCTTTAACAAAAACAATTGTCATTGAATGTTTTGTATCCATTTTCGTTATTATTCCAGAGATGGCAACACACTTATTTCTAAAAAAGTTACTTATTGTTATTCTTTAATGTCACACAAATTTCCGTGATGTTTTGTATGTTGATAGTTAATATGTGTAATGTTGGGTTTTATTTTATTTTGATACCTTGTAAATCAATTAGTGTTAAAATTTTCATATGATTGTTCTGGTAGAATTTTATATTCATTAAGTAATACTAGCTATGATATGCGTTTTTCTTGCTATGGTCGCCATATTGTTACTTCAAATATATGAATATATTATTTCATTCCTATTTCATCTTGAGGAAGAGGTATAATATCTGGTGCCTATTGGCATGAAAAAACTGAGGCATTCCCCCTTCATTGTCATGATGGGGTTGCAAAGAAAATGTAACAAAAGGAAGAATATACTCATTAAAGAATAATAGGAGCAGGAATTAGTTCTGCGCTTCAGCCAACAAAAAGTAAATAAATTCTATTATAATTGTTTAAGACTGGGTCATAAATGTGTCTAGCAAGAATAGGAGCAAAACTAAGATCACGAGTATTCTCTATTTCTATTTTTTATTTCTATCATTTTCTATTTCTATTTTTTTTTTTTTTTCCTTTAAATTTTTAAATGCAGCAAGCAAAAAAAAATCCTGGAATACAAATTGAGTAAATTTCAATGCAATTTAAGTTGCATGCTTCAGCAATTATTCTGAAATACATATGGTTTCTTAAGCTATCATAATTATAAGTTTCTTACTCCCAATTGCAAGTCAAAATCACCATTTTGTAAATTAAATCTTTTGCAAACAAAATCACTTGTAGGGTAATTATAGCAGTCATTAGCTAACTAATGATTTTCTGAGACAAAATTTAGCCCACATCTAAGTGTATCAAAGACAAAATAATAATACATTTTTCTCATGCTAAAATAAAATATCAGTGCAATTTCATTTCTGTACTGACTCAAGGACTTGTATCATGTATTAAAAATGTGTATATTTTACGGATTCCAGAGATTAATTTTAATGTCCATTTGAAAGTTTATGAATTCAGGTTAACTTTTAAACAACAACCACAAGGCTAGAAAAAAAAACCCAAAAATAACATTCGCCAATTCAAAAAAGCTGTACATAGTTTTTGCCACAGCAGATGAGTTTGATGTTTTAAAAATGAAGATGCTTTAGATGAACTCAGCTTTCAAAAATTAGACAGGGTAAATTGAGTATATACATACAAAACTATGTAGCATTGCTTTAACATGTAGACGATAATGTGCTACTCAGAAGACTTTACAATGATATTTAAACAAGGTCCAATTAAAAGTGAAGCTTAAATTTAAAAAACTGGGGAAGGGGAGTAATGTTATTAGGAATTCAATTTGAAGAAAAAAAAAATGGTAAAATGCGAAAACTTCGACAAATAAACGTCGATAAGGTAAATTTGACATCATGTCAATTTCCGCTTGGTTTGTTGAACAATGGCTTTTTGAAAGAATTAAAACCCTTGGGAATAGGATGGGATGAAATTGAAAGTATATATTTTTCAAATCTTTTTCCTATTTCATCAATATATTCAGTCTGATCTATTAGAATTCCCTCCCCCCTTTTTTTTCTAGCCCCAATAAAAATTTTGCTTTCCCCCTAGATTAACAAGTCAAACTTGGATTCTAATAGTTTGACCATATGGTCAAACTATTAGAATCCAATGGGGATTTTGGGATTTTCAAAATCATTATGTCATCAACATAACAAAAATAGTTCAACATCATGGAGTGAAAAAAATCATTTTAAGATTTAAAAATTTTCAAATTCTAGTTTTTCCTGAATTTGTGTGCAATCTCTCTCCTCCTCTCTCAAAGTACTACACTTTTAATCCATAAATGGCCTTCTTTAATTCACAAACATAATTTGGATTTTTAAGAGTGGCAAAACCTTCTGGATGTGTCACATATATTCTTTTATTTAAGTTTCTACAAAGGTATATACAAGTAATATCAGCATGACAATACCATTTATAAAAATGTGCTGAAATAGAGAAAAATTCACAACAGGTAAAAAAAAACATCTTTGTTAATTTCAACTTTTTGTCATCTGTAACCTTGAGCTACAAGACTAGCCTTATGACAAACAATTTCATTTTTTTTTTTTTTTTAATTCTTCTTTATAAGTATATACCCATCAGTTGCCTGATACTTTTATTTTTTCATCAGAAAATGGAATGAATTTCCAAACATTCTGTTTAGTCATGATTGCAGCCTCCTCTTCCATAACTTTCTGCCACAATTCCCAATACGGCAATCTTCACGACTCCTTCAAATGCTTTTAAGTTACTAATAAAACTAGTTATGCCTCCCAATAACAATTTTTAATCT
Organism: Nephila pilipes; assembly: GCA_019974015.1. NCBI lineage: Eukaryota > Metazoa > Arthropoda > Arachnida > Araneae > Nephilidae > Nephila > Nephila pilipes. Next base: position 527,378 of record BMAW01113624.1, read on the forward strand.
AGGATTCTAAAACATCTTTGATTTCCTTTTCACTTTTTACAGTGCAGGAGTAAGATTTTTTGACCAGAAAAATTTTAACGTTCAGACTTGTATTCAATTTTGTTTCTTACAATACTTTTACACATCACTATTAGAATGAAATCTCATACTTAGACCAACTAAATAATTATCATTACGAATTCTGTTGTGGATTTTTGAATTATTCCCTGTTGTGTAGATTTTTGAATTCTTACAATTTCCTATTACCCTTATCATAGCTTTTATAATCAGAATCGGATTCAGTCTCGGAATATGGCAACTTTCCCCCTTAAATCTTAATATGGTCCCAATACAGCTCCACTATCTTCTAGACTCAGAATTGAGAAATGAAACATTTATTATTTTGATAATGCATCTTTCATTAGGAATATATACACAGTAACCTTTTGTTTTAAGTGCATATCCAATCATCAAACATTCTGGATCTCTTTACTAACTTTTTATGACTTGTTTGGGAATCCCTATAAATGTGAAAGAATCAAATCATGATTGACTGAAGGTTTATGCCTCCCCTTCCAAATAGTTCAGATATTTTGTTTGACATAATCAATTCCAGGTATCAGTTAAGGATTACAGAGCTTAAGCGTAAAATTTATTACTTAACCCATTACTCTTTAACATTACCATTATACAATCTATAACAGTGTAATTATACCTTTCAAATACACCACTTTGTTCAAGAGTGTAAGAATTGGAAAATTCTATTTTAATACCTTGTTCTCCAAAAAAATGCACAAAATCAGTATTGTCACATTCCCTTCCACCATCAATCATCACATCAAATCTTTAATAATCCAGAATTTGTAAAATGTTTAGCATGAACTTGAAACTTTTAAAAGTAATCAAAAGCTTCATTTTTGGACATAGTGGGATAATTAACTAATATGTGATGACAAACAGTACAAGATAACACATTACATTCTTAAATTATACAGTTACTATTTGTCTTTTGACTTTAAAATCTAATATGAAATTCCCAGTCACTTGGGCCTGTCATATTGGATTTCTCAGTATAGGCAACACTGACAACTGCTACAAATATCTAGGCATTCTGGTTGGCATGGAAGAACCCTTGTCTCCACATAAATGAGTTGAGGCAACATTATCAAATATTTATCCTCTGACATGAGAAGTCTCACTCATACATGCTACTATTGTATAACTATTTTCCCTACCCTTTTTTCAAGTTTTCTTTCTGGTATCATGTTTTATCCTAGATATTTGACAAATTTGTAATATTCCATTTTACCTCAGTTATAACATTTCATAGATTTTAGTTTCTTTAGTGTTTTTTTTTTTTTTTTTTTTTTTTGTCATGGCCCTTTCTGTTTTTAAAGCTATTTGCACCTGATCCTTCTGGCTATTATTAGACAAACATCTTCCACAAAGAGCTCTTTTTTAGAGCATTGGAAAGCTTGAAATGATATAAATGTAAATCCTTGTTTCCAAGAGCATTCATTTTAGAGATGAAAGAAAATTATGTTTATGGATTCTAATGTTAATCCAGAGATAAAGTCTAAAAAATTCAGCAAAAGGATTTAACTTAAAAAACAATAAAATTTCATCTGCCAAAAAAATGTTAATAAAGAGTGCAGGACCAACATCATAATCATAGTAACACAATAATAAACAGTACATGCTCAAAAACGTTTGATGCAATATAAACACTATTCAAAAATTCATTGTGATTCAGCTAATGTAAATCCAGCAAAATGATTTTTTGTATCACAAAAAATGTTTACACAAAATATATGTATGCTTAAGTCATATAAAAATATTTATGCATACTTGTTATAACCAATATGTAACATGCTAAATAAGGAAATAAAAACTTCTTTTAATACTTACCATTTTAATATCCTCATTATGTCTGCTGCCAAATAGCAGACATGATGATTTTGACTGTACAAAACTAGCCCATTATTTCACTTATAAAGGAAATGCAGTTGAAAGTAAGGCATAAACTAGGGGGGGAAAAACATGGAAAATTTTAAAATGTATTTAAATAAAAAAATAAATTATTAACATATAAAATATATTTATTTGATTTCACATCATATACTTCTCTTGAATATGTATAAAGAAAAAATTTAACTTTATATAACTTTACACAAGCAATTCTTAATAAAGTAAAAGGCATTTAGTTAATACAATACTTAAAAAAATGAATGTGAGCTATCAACATTTTTAATCAAAATTAAATAATAAGAATCAATCTATTTGTTAGCAAAAATAGCATTAAGAGTATAAAAAATCAGAACTATATATGAATGTATATATATGTGTGATGAACCTGCATTACTTTTGACCAGTTTTTTAACTGTCTATCTCTTTTCAACATAGTCTCTATTATTAACTAAACCAACAAACTTTCAAGCACTCATTAACTGCAATTGTCAAGCCTCTCTCTCTCTGCGCAGAATTTTGGAACTTGCCCATTTTTCTGGATATATATGCCAACACACAACAACACAACTCTTTTTGGCTCTCCTTTTCGCTTTACTTCTTGCTATATAAATATCCAACCTCTCTGAACTATTTTTTGCAGCTGCTTAAACATTACTTGTATTATAGATGAACCAAATGGAATAAAATAACATTAAATTCAAAGATGACTGCTATTCTTCTGTGAGATGAAACAGTCTTCTATTGATGAGATGACTCTATGAGAACAAACCACCTCATCTATCATAAAGTAAGAAAGATATTCTGTTTTCTATCAGAAGAGTCAACAGAAAGTTACAAGAATTGGCAAGTTATTTCACACACACACACATATATATATATGTCTATATGATAGGAAAAAACATTTAGCTATTCTCCAACAAATATCTATCTGAGCATGCAAATGAAAAGTTGGATGAAGAAGCAGTAGTCACATCAGGCTAATCATTGTAAAAGAAGCAACACTCATTTGAACAAACACAATAAGTAATTATTATTGTAATTGAGGCATTTTTTTCTTCTTACAATCAAACACACATTATCCAAATAAACAAGTTATTATAAAAGCTTTCAAAAGAAAAAATTTTTTTAATTAAAGTCATTGTACAATTAGAGATTTGTTTTCCCTGAGTTTATCATGGTTACCTTAGCATTATCACTCCTAGAACTGCTCTCACCAAATACAATTATTTTTTAAATGTGAGAATAAATAAATAAATAATAATAAAAAAAAGAATCTTCTATAAATATGAGCTATGTTCAGAATTGGTTTTTCCCCTTCCTAAAAATAGCTATACATTCCACAACAAAGTTGAATGATAACTGAAAATTACATAGAAAGGGAGAAAAAAACAATGTTGTTCTAATGAAAGAAAATGGTATAGAAACTGCCTTAAAATACAACTATGATTTATGCCACATATAATTTGTTAGTTACATAAATTTAATATACACAAAAGATAGCAAAATTTATGATTCACTTTAAGTGGCAAATTTTAAAATTCTTTTATTCAAAAGGAAACCTGGAAATGTACAGAGCTTAAGCCTATAAACATGAATGTGAATGATTCTAAACTTTTAAATTCTTAATTCTCATCACACAATATCTTTAAAACAAATTTTTTTTGCATATTTCAATGTTTTTACAATACAATAGCGATATAAAAACATGATATTTATCAAAAATTTTCAGAACTTATATATAAGGTGAAAAACCTTTGCCAGCAGCAAATTAAATTCAAATATCATATAAAAAAGACAAACAATAGAGAGAAAAAGACAAAAAGAGCCAGTATGATAGCAAAAATAGAGCAACTGTTATAATCCAATCATGAGAGTTATATTATATGTGCCTACCCTCAAGAATTTGTTACTGTCTAAATGCATTAAGTATTAATTATTGAAATCGTACCCATTAAAATCCTTTAATTTATATTTTACATAGCTAAACTCATTTAAAAAATGTTAATACAAAATGTAAAATACTTTTTCATTCACTCAAAACGTAATACAATGGATAGAGCATTTCTTTGCATTGTGTTTAAGTGGTACTGAAATATTCAAAAAAGTAAACTCTAAATGGTTTCTTTGAAGAAGCATTTATAAGCAGCTTGTCTATTTTTCTAAATATCCAATAAAAAAAAAAGTAGCAAAGAAACAAAAATAAAGCAAAACAATCAAACATTTTAACACTTCATAATATTTCATCCTCTAATCAAGAGTTGTAACATTTGTTAAAAAATCATTTGAAGTTAAAACCTAAAAGAAATTATAAATTAGCTTTCTTTAAATTGAAAATTTTTCAAATAGAAACCTCAATAGTTTTCAAAATTCATCCATTTACTTGTTTGGGAGGAAAGCTTCCCCCCCCCCCATTGTTTCATTTCTACTAAGCATGTCTTTTATCACTTCATTTAAACACTAAATACCATTTCTTTTTGTTTCAGCAATTTTCAATAAAAATTGTAACAGATCGCCTAAACCACATTTAAATATCAAAGTTAAATGTTTACAAGAAAGTTAACTTTTTAAAAACATTTTTATAAAAAATTCAGCATTTAAGATTAAGAAGAAAAATGTCGAAAAAGTAAGTAATATTTATGGATACTTATAATAATGGAAAATTTTTATGAATTAGCTCACGATAGATTTTCATACAAGGATACTGTTTATATTATGTTCTTCTCAATATTTTACTGTAACAAATTTATAATACACTAAATATTTCAGCTATTAGTTAAAACTACAAAAGCATAAACTTAAAATTCTAAAAAGCAAAGAAAATTGTAAAAAAATATTTTTTGCTATTATCTGAGAATACTTATATGTGTGCATGCATATGTAACTCAGATACAATTACATTTTATATAATATACACAGATAGATTTAAATCTTATAAAGTTATAATGAATAACTAATATAGCAAATAATCACAATAAATACTTTCATACTTAGATCTAATAGTATCATAACCATTGCTTATTTCAACAGAGTATTCACATCAAAAACTTTTTAATAAATAAATCTTCAGCACTCCACTTGTATTTGTACTTTATTATAATATTTATCATCTACTTTGCACTGTTTCTGTCACTGAAATGAAAGTAATTATAAAGTAATAAGCAAGTAAAGTTTTCAATATATTATAATACAAAAAATTAAACAGATCAGTTACATATAAATGTACAAGTATGAAATATTTCTGTTTTATTTCTAAAATTGGAACTGATTGATAATTAAAATAAATGAAAAATCAATTATTATATAATTTAATTACAATAATTAAAAATACTCTCGTACACACGATTCTCCCCCCCCCCTTTTAAAAAACTCAAAAGGAACTTCAACAAATGAAATTTAGTTGTAAATAATATCCATGTGAAGATTTCAGCACTACGATATTTTTCCTCCTCAACTCAAAATAATTTAAAGATATATTCCTCTAAAAACAATTATTCATACAGGCAAGATATTATTCATAACTAAAATGTATAATAAATGTTATGTCAGTAAAGATAAGCAGATTATTTATCATAATTTTCAATACCTTCTCAAATTTGTAGAAATGAAAAAAATATGTTAGAAAAAAACATAAAATCCACTAAGTACAAGTTTTTATAGAGTAATATTTTTGAAGTGAAAGGTATTCAGAAAATGACCTTCATAACTGGTTTTAAAAATATATAATACAGTTTTATTTTCTCCTTACAATTGCCACAAAGACTTTGCACTAATAAATATAAAACCTTGGATAGTGAAAAAGCAAGAAAAAGGTGAAATGTATTAGTAATAAATTGAATAATCCAGGTACATAATTTTTTTAAAAAAGGGCAAAAGATTCATATCAATACTATTTTAGACTTCCATAATTTCAAATCCAAAATTAATTATTACAAAATTTTATATTTGTAACTATATAACTGTATGTGAAACACAGAAGAAAATTAGCAATTTACAATGCATTTATTTTCTGCATTTACAATGTATTATACATATATTGAATTTTACAACAAATTTACTCCACATAAAAATGTTAATAAAATGCTGTTTGTTTAAGGCTTTCCTTTAAAAAAAACCGTTATAACATTTGCTATATATATAAATAGAATCCCTTCTATTAAAAATGATGCAAGAAAGTTTAATGGGTATGTACAATTTAAATTAAAAACAGTATTAAAGAGTTTTATTAATAAAATGGTAAATTTCAATTCACATTAATGAATAGATCATGACAGAAATGTAATGCAACAAATTAAATTTATCACCATTTCTTTTTAAAAAAATCTTTACTAAAAAAGCTAGTGAAATGCGATTTAACAAACATAATTAATTTTAGTTGAAAAGATGGGAGTTTAATAGAAAAAAGAAAGAAAGAACTAAGAGAAATATTTTCAGATTAACATATTAATAACTAAGATCAAATCAAAAAAAGAAGTAGGATGAAACAGAGTTCAGAATTTTTTTACATAAAAATTATGAAAAACTTCCAAAACAAGAAGCAAGCTAATTTTCTTTCAACATACATTATATTAACAAATAAGAGATAACAACAGGATGCAAACTTAATGCTTTATACCACTATTTTTCTTTAAAAAAATACTGAATAACTAAGACTTACTTCAGCTTACATTAAGCTGATTACAATGCAATTTTCAAGTATTCAACTTGTGACGTTATTAAAAAACAATATCATTTACTTAAAAAAATTCCCCTTCTTTCTTTCCAGAAAAGATACAATTGCTACCATGAAGTGTAACATTGCAATCAAGAACTAGAAATCAGATGATAAAATAAGCATGATTTAAAAAAAAAATTGTATTAGTACTAATTAAATTATCATAAAAATATACTTACACAAAAAATAGTGGACAAGGGGTTACCTAATATTTTCATGTAAGGACAGTCACAAACACATTTTAAATTTATTTAACACTCAAAAGCTCTTCCACTTAATTATTTTTCACTTTGAAATCTGTAAAAAACAAAAATAACAGTAAAAAACAAGAAATAAATTAATAGTTTGAAATTAATGCTGAAAAATAAATATATATAACCAGATTTTCAAAACAATACATTTTACTTTACAACTGAATGATTTTTTTTTGAATTAATGTTTATCATTTTATCTTGTTAATTACCTGAAATATGAGTAACATTGAGTATCTAGTCCCAAAATATATTTAATTTACCTCATTAAATGAGTAAAGATTAACATAATTATGATAAATAACTTTTCCTAATACACATCATACAACAATTACAAATGTAATGACATTTAAATAAAGAAAACTATAATAAAGACAGATACAGACCAATAATGTTTGCTTATGCCTCACGCTTAACAAAAAATTCTAAGAAAACCAAAAATTAAAAGTTTACTCCAATTTAAGATCTTTTTATACAAATTGTCAAAAAAATTTCAATGTGTATGTATATATATATATGTAATTGTATGAATTTCAAATATTTCTTAGGTAATATCTGTTTTTATGTAATAAATTTGTATATTTTTTATACTATATTTGTATTTGGTAAATTTATTATTTCCAAACTCTCATTTAATCACTGATAACATACACGAAGTTAATAAAAATTTATTTTCCCATTTCTTAAAATTATGAACTAATTTTACTGGATTATATGCATGATAAAATGTGACGGTAATGAACAATGAAAAATATTTCTAACTTTTTACAACAAACATTTTAAGAAAGGTTATTTAAAATACAATAAACAAAGTGTTTTGTTTGTCTCAGATTAACTATAAATAGGAAATGATACAGTCATGTTATTTTATACAATTAAGTTCAAATCACAAAATATGATTAAAAAAAATATTCCAAAAAGTAAAATATACATTATATATATGTTTCACAAATCATACATTAAAATTAAAAATCTTATGGGATTTTTTTAATGTAATTGTTTTCATATGGTACAAATTTTGATAAAAGAGTTTACAACATAAGCCTCAAATAGCCCCCACCATATTAAAATAATTGTCATCTAAACTTTAACATTAAAAATTAAAATAAACAATAAGCTTCACATTACAACATAAATGATATTTAAAAAGTAGTTTCAAAAAATATTAACAATAAAACTTTGATTACAGTTATGTAAGCAGATAATAATAAAATTTATTTTATTTGAACTTTACTTGTAGGGTATAGTGGTACACAAGTGAGGATAATAAAACACAGACTTTAAGTAAATATAAACAGACCTTTTCATTGTTACCTTTTTTTTTATATATATATTTGAAATTTTTTATTTTATAACATATTTAAAGAATATAATATGTCAAATATTTATAATTATACAATATATATTAGTATATGTTTATTTTCTTAAAAAAAAAAAAGGCTAAATGATGCAAGAAGTAAGAATTTTTCCAATACATGTACATGTAGTTCATTCATGTAAGGATTTGCAAAACAAATCTTCAAAACCTTAAAATGTGGTTATTAGAAACTTTCAATTTTTTATTTAATTCATTTTTTTAATAAATTGAACAAACTTGAAAAAGCTTATCTTGTACAGTACAAAGAAAAGTGTTTTCCAAATATAAAATTAAATATCAAACATTCTATTAAAAAATTTGAATATGTGTAATTAGCACTATGCTTAAAATGCATCTCATTAATTCTGAACTGGAAATAATCTGTCACCTGACAGAAAGAAAAAAAAGATGTTTTCCCAACACATTTTAATAAAAAGAGGGAAAAGTACATTTTACAACTTCAAAATTTAACAAGAACATACAAATATGTATTCCTCATCAGATACCAGTTAATAAACATATTTCGAAATTATGCAAAATGAGGAAATTTAATTTAAATTATTACAACAATAAATTTTTTAATGGAACACAATGAAAAAATTATTTAACCTCAAATTATGTTACGAATTTTCCTTCATTATTATGAATTGGTCATTTGCTTCAAAAGCATTAAGAAACTCGCAGTTCATAGTTAAAATATCTAATCATATTAATTTTTTTAAGATTATTCATTTAAATTTATAAATATGCTAATGCTAGACTCAAATATTTTTGAAATTTTGTTTCAACACTTAATTAAATAAAAATCGAAATCTCTCAAAATATTTTGACTATAATATTCAATATTTTTAGCGGCACTTGCGAAATGTTATTTTAATTGATCGATAATTTTATTTATGAACAAAAGCATTCGTTGAAAGAACATTTAATATTTTAAATGCCTAGTGCATTGTTTTAAAACTGCTCTATCCGTAACACGACACTCAGGAAACCCGCCGGATTTTATTTGGGTATCTATGGGAAATAGGAAATAACTACAATAATTTTATTAAATGTTCTGAAAATTTTCTTCCAGTACTTTGATGCAGTGAGGATATGTATTTTCTAATTGTTTTCCATGTATCACATATTGGTGTAAAAACAAGCCGTCACAAATGTTTGCAAAAATTCTGCAATTTATTAATTCAAATTTATATGATTAATTATCGGAAAAATATTTCAAAAACCAGTTCACAAAAAAACAGCTAATTTCCTTTCCACTATATCATTTATTTTCATTTGTATTCTACGATTACAGAAAACAAACTGAAAATTTATAAGAAAAGTATCGTTAAAAATACTTATTTATAAACACTTAATTCAAATAATGAGCCCTACCTCTATATGAAATGTGTTTATAATTCTTCATGAAACCTAAAAACGCTATTCATTCTTGTTTCTACTAAGTGTTTACGAATCGATGTAGAAATACGGATTCACGCGACTAATGTCAACAAAGCAAAAACTAGCTCCAAAGCTCTGCTTATTCTACGATGCGATAGGCTTAGTACTCCTCCTCAGCTGATACTCGATCGGTTTACAAACACAAGTCCTGTTGGCTCCTTGGGATAGAGAATCATTCGCAATTTCATACACAATATAAAAACCACAGAGATCATAATTTGTAATAACTTTCATTTTCATACTATTATAGCCTTTCGGTTTCTAGCTTATAATAGTTGGTATAACGTTGTATGCCTCATCCTGGTAAATAGAGGCTGTTACGCGGGGTCACTGAAACACAGCCATCACTAGCGTCACTTAGAGAAATTAGCAACCCAGTTTTTATACGACTGCCTTGGCGTAATTGTAACTTAACACAATGGTTGAAATTTTAATCCGGTTTTCAGGAGAATTTTTTCACACTATTTGCACTTACAATACGGTTAAATTTCAATCCGAGAGTCGATTATTCCTCCTGTGAATGACTTCATCAGCACAACAAATCGCTCTCCGCCATTAGACGATAACAAGAAAGTATCCTCGAACGAAGGATTATCAACATCCCCAAATTTTGAAAATAGTAACTTATATGATTTACTAAAACAGAAGATAGAACGAGAAAAGAAAAGTAAAATTCTGAATTTTTTTCAAAACAACAATTTTTGCCGCGTTTTTTAAATTTCGTTTAAAGAGCTTTCAACAAAATTTGTAAATAATTAAACACCTTATTTTTACATTGCAGAGGAATATATCGATTCATTTACTGATGTAAAAAAACCAGGAAACATTCATTTTACTGTGAGAAAATCCAAGCAAACGATTCTTCAAGTGGGATTTTATTAAAACAATCACAACTTAAATTTTTCACAAAAAGATAATTTTAGGCATTTATTTACACAAAAATGATATTAACAAATAAGAGTAAAATTATAACTTTCAAACGTTAGTTACTTGCTTTGTGTGTGTGTGTAGACCGGCCACTTCTCTCTCTTTCTCTAATTTCTCTATTCAATCAGTTATAATTAAAGTTTCAATTGAGAAAATCGCAAATGAAAAGATTCTCATTAATAAAAGAAACGCATCTTCTCTTGAAATTCAAAAATATTGTATATATTCAAAACGCTTTCAGAAAATCTTAATTGCTATGCTTATTCATAAATAAATTATATATGCGAGCTTGACAAACTTACACTAAACAAGCTTATAAAGTAAGTTTGAGAGAAACAACATGTACGTTACACTGATTAATCTCATTTCTTTTAAATTTATTTGTTATCCAATGGCAACAAGAAATCTTACTTGGAAAATAAAAGTTCTATAGGCTTAGTTTAGTTTCAAAAGTTAATTAGAGAAGTAATGCAAATCTAAGCATCCATGTTATGTTTATTTTATCAAACAACACAGTAGTATTTAAACCAACGAAGTAGAATCATATGATTTTTGGACCATGCAGCTAGATTTTTGTTCCTTAACATGGTCAATTAAGGCTGTTTTCGGCTAAAGTTTAAAAATAGGGCCCAAAGTTCGAACACATTTTCAGGTAGAAGAAATGCTTCAATATTAATATAAACCACTAAGGATGTAACATATACAATTATCTATTAAATAGCATTCTAATAATTTTGATTCTTTTTAAAATATATAATTTTTTTGCCATTATGTAAAATGGATATTCAATTTTCTATGTTAAAGTATAGGAGACGAAAAATTCAAACACGTTTTCTACAAGAAAAAATGTATTGATTCTAGCATAATTGAATGAGTTAGAAATATACGCTTCCCTCTATCAAATAGCGTATCCAGAATATAATTTTATGTCGTTATTAATCAGTTTTTATTATTTCAAATGCATTTTTATTAATTATTGATGCACTTCGGACTGTCTGCAGATGGCATAGTATTTCTTTTCTTTTTTTTTTTTTTTTTTTTTCTTTCTTTCTTTTTTTTTTACAACGTTTTTCCGAATTTCACTTGGTGTGTGTGTGTGTGTGTGTGTGTGTGTGTGTGTGTGTGTGTGTGTGTGTGTGTCATCAAATTTTCGATCGTTAATTTAACCAACTTCCCATCAAGCTAGAGCTTTGAAATTTCGGGAATCGTTCGTACTCGCCTAACAATGCAATATTTAGACGTTTGCGACAAGTTTTAACTAATATTTCAATAGTTTTAATAAGTCAAAATATTCTTTCCTCTAGGCGCTTTTAGGATTGAGGAAAAAAAAAATTTCCCCCTCTGGGAACACCGGGCACTCCCCACACCACATGACGCCTCGTAAAACTATTGTACTCACAAAGGGGAGATACTGTCTCCCTTTACTATCTCCGAGATAGTAAGGGTTGCTGACTTTTAGTCAATAATCATGAGCAAGAAAGAAAGTTTCCAATATTTGGCACCGTGTCTTATCACAATAATTTTTTCTGAATTCTGGTTCCCATTTTTTTTAATAGAATGGCTTACAAACTTTCAAATGCATGTTTTGATTTTATGAGTATTATGAATTTTTTAATACGCTCAAAAATGTCTCTTTTTTAAGTAAATTTTAAAGTTAAAAATAGCCAACAGTTTTAACTAATATTTCAATAATTTTCTTTAATAAACTTTGCCACCATATAAAAACGTTGTTTTTAAAAACGTTGGTTTTTATATCGAATTATTTTTTCTGAAAACGTACCCTTGGTTAGGAATGCTTATTTTTGGCAAACACTTACAATCACTTTCTGAAATGAAATTATAGCAACTTGTAAATTGTGACAAATGGTAAATAATGAAGAAAGCTTAATAATTCATAGAAGCATAACTACGCGAAGCTTACGAACTAACCACTAATAAACTCTCCAATTTGGGAATATTTTGTGGGTGTTTATAAAAATTTATTTGTGTAATGTGGTAAATTTGTGTTGTTGAAAAGATGTTTAAAAAATCTATTTTGATTCAGTAATGTGAAACGAGAAAAGACAGAATCTGAATTAAACTAATATATTGAACTTCTCCAAAATCAATTAAAAGTTATTTAAACTTCCTTAATTTATTCTTAAAAATACAATGAAATGCAAATTACTATTTCGTGAAGCAAAAAATGTGAAAATTTAATTTAGTTACTATGATACACTGAATTAATTTGCTTATTCCAACAAAATTTATTTTTTAATTTAACTTAATTGTTTAATAATGTAATAATTGCTTAATAACCTAATGTAAATATTAAGCTAAATTTTTGTTTCTGTATTTTGATAATTTTTTAGTTTGGATTCTATGAAAAAAACGTGTTTTGATTTATAAAATGGCTGGATATTTTATCATTTTCAGAATCCAGAATTATTTTTAATGTTATGATTTTTTGAGAGCTATTTTGCCTTATTCAATTGCAGTTCCAGATACGCTGCTAGAGTAATAAATTTATTCCTTTGCAAAAGGATAACGTAATATTTTTTGGTAAACTCGGCGGGACTCTAGTTGTAAAGATGGCTAGTATTGAAGCTCTTAGGAAATCAAGAAAACCTGAAAGAGCCGCTTTTACAAAAGCTTATAATACAGTTGAAGAGCTGATAGCGCTAGAATGTGTTGATATTTGCGAACTGGAAGCAGAGCTGAATGTTTTCAAAGGGAAAGTTGATCGTTTAGATGACACCCATTCGAATATCCTTGAACTTCTTCCCGAGAAAGAATATGATGCAGAATTTGAAGTTGTTGAAGATTGTCGGAATAAATCTATATGAATTCAAACGAAAGCAAGGAGAATAATCAACGGTCAACAAAATGTGAGTAGTCTTTTAAATTCAACTAATGATGACTCTGTTATTATTAATTCTGTTGGAAATGTTGTCGTTGATAAAAGTAAGCATAAATTGCCTAAAATAGAATTACGAAAATTTGATGGTGATATTAAAGAATGGCTTTATTTATGGAGCCAATTTGAAGAAATTCATATTGATTCTAGTATTGGTGTGATTCTGATAAATTTCAATACTTGTTACAGTCTACCGTTGAAGGGTCTCATGCTAGAGAAGTGATTGAAAGTTTTCCGCCAACTAGCGATAACTATCCAAAAGTAATTGACTGTTTGAGAACTCGTTTTGGTCGCCATGATTTATAAGTAGAAGTGTATGTTAGAGAATTATTAAAATTAGTTTTAAAAAATGCTAATTCAAATTTTTCCTCGAATAATTTGTGTGCATTGTATGACAATTTAGAGCAACAGATTCGTGAACTTGAAACTCTTGGTGTTACAACTGACAAATGCGCTTTATCCGTTAGTAGAGTCTTGCATGCCAGACGATTTGCTTTTCAGCGAGTTTTTAATTCTGCTTCTGGCAAAGATTCCAAAAAGAAACTAGATGCTTTATTGAAATTTTTGAAAACTGAAGTTGAATCGGAAGTGCGGATTAATTTAACTATGACAGGTTTTGGTTTGACGGATGCTACATCATATAAAAGTGGAAGCAAATTAAAGAAAGACAAAATATTTACGTCAGCTGGTTTGTTGAGCTCTTCAGTTAATGCAGAGATATTTTTGTTTTCTGTAGCAGAAAACATGAACCAACTAATTGTTTTAAAACTCAAAAAATGTCTTATAATGAAAAATGGAAGATTTTAAAAAATAAAAGTTATTGTTTCAAATGTTTAAAAGCCGGACATAGGGTAGGAAAATGTCGTTGTTTTGTGAAATGCGTGATCTGCAATAAGATGCATTATGCGATTATGTGCACCGAGTCAAATAAAAATGTTAATAAACCTACATCAAATAATTTGGAAAAAGAAGTTAAAGAGCAGGATAAATCACTAAATTTGGCGAGTATTTCGAACACGCCACAAGTTTTGCTGCAGACTTTGAAAGTTAAAATAAAAGGTAAAAATTGTAGTTTAATCGTAAGAGCCATGTATGATTCGGGATCTCAAAAGTCTTATATTAGAAAAGAAATGGTATCTGCTTTAGAATTAGCACCTTTACGGCCGCAACATTTGTCGCATGCACTTTTGGGAGGAGAAAGGATCAACGAGGTTTCATAATGTATATAAAATTGAACTAGGAAGCTCAGATAGATGTTTTAATTGTAATTTTGACGTAAATGATCAGGAATATTATTTGCAATGATGTTCCTTCTGTTTCGTATGGACCGCGGATTGAAGAATTGCAATCGGTGAATATACAAATGTTTGACATAGAAAATAATTCGGGGCTAATTGATATTCTTGTTGGAGCAGATGTTGCAGGCAGACTGTTTACTGGAAAGAGAAGAGTTCTATCTAGTGGATTAGTAGCCATGGAAACCTATCTAGGATGGAGTCTTATGGGGAAAACTAATTTACTCTCTGAAAAAAAATATACAGCTATGATGATAATTTCAATGTTTGTACGAGAAGCTACTATTTCCGATCTTTTTAGTTTAGAGGTTTTAGGGATAAATGACCTAGTTGAAATGAAAAACAAAAAGGAAAGAAAAAAATATTACTAAATTGCATTTTGAAGAAATTGTTCAAATAAATTCAGATGGGAGATATGAAGTTTCACTACCCTGGAAAGAAAATCATTTGCCTATACCCAGTAATAAAAAGATTGCTATGAAACGATTAGAATCATCGACTAAAAAATTGCATCAAGAAACCTTGTTTAAAGATTATGATGATGTGTTCAAGGAATGGGAATCATTTGGTATAATTGAAAATGATCCAGCTGACTCTTCATCTCGCCTGCATGAACACTATTTGCCACACAGACCTGTTGTAAAACAACATGGATCAACTAAGGTACGTCCAGTTTTTGATGACTCTGCCAGACAAGTTGGATCCCCATCACTCAACTAATGTTTAGAATCTGGACCAAATTTATTGGAACTAATCCCTAATCTTCTCAGATTTAGAGAGCATAAATATGGCATAGTTTCCGATATAGAGAAAGCTTTCCTACAAATAAGTGTGCAATCAGAAGATTGGAATTTTCTTAAATTTTTTTGGTGGAATGGAAAAGAAAATGTAGTTCCAAAAATAATGCGGCATACACGTGTAATTTTTGGTGCGAAAAGCAACCCTTTTCTCTTAGAAGCTGTGCTTGAACATTATCTGAAAAGAATATCTAAAGAATTTGAAATATAGTCAGAGAACTGTCGATATACTTCTTCGTAGTTTTTATGTAGATGATTTAATTACAAGTTTAGACAATGAAGCAGAAATATTACCTTTCATTAAGGAGAGTCATCATATCTTGGCTGAAGGAAAATTCAACTTGAGAGGATGGAAATATATAGGAGATGATGACCCAGAACAGGTTACTTCAGTTCTAGGATTGATTTGGAATCGTAAAGAAGATGAACTGAAAATTAATTTGGATTGGATAGAAACAAACAAACTTGAAATTGTAGCAATGAGAGTGATTCTTTCCGTAACACAAAGGGTTTTTGTTCCTATTAGATTTTTATGTCCTGTCCTCTTAATTCCCAAACTAATGTTACAGAAGATGTGGAAAGACAACATCCCGTGGGATAGAGAAGTTGAAGTTAATTTGAAACTGGAATTTATAAAATGGTTTGAAGAATTAATTTCCTTAAAAAATTTGTCTGTTAGTCGCAGTGTTTCTCCTGTTATAAGTGGTAAACAAAATCTAAGCATTCATGCATTTTGTGATGCCAGCAGCTGTTTTCGTTCGCATAGAGTATTCTGGTGTTGTTCATGTAAATCTTTTGTCAGCCAAATCGAGAGTTGCTCCAGTAAAAATCGTCAATATTCCTTGACTTGAGTTGCTGGCTGCAACGGTGGGAGCTCGACTGTGCAGATGTGTACTCAGTGCACTCCAGTGGGACTATGTGAAGCAACACTACTGGACTGATTCCAATACGGTATTAAGCTGGATTCAGCGAGAAGAACTTTGATCAGTATTTGTAAATAATAGAGTTCAAGAGGCAAGAGAACTGACTGATCCAACTTCGTGGAAGCATCTTCCAGGAGTACATAATCCTGCTGACTTACCTTCAAGACGGTGTTCTGCTCTCCAACTCTTATGCAGTAGATGGTGGGAGGGTCCCAAATGGCTTCTACAAACTGAGGAAAACTGGCCAGTTACCAAGCCTGTTTTTGACGAGCCATCTATTTTGAAAGAAAAACGAAAAACGGGTTCAACTTCCAAGAATCTTCCAGTTGTGTGTTTTTTAAATCAATGTGAAAACAATAAAAATAATGGTGAAACCAATAACGAAGATGCAGATTGGTACTACTACTACTTTTCAAGCTATGGTCGAATGCTACGAATGACGGCTTGGATGAAAAGATTTATTTTCAACTGTAGGAATTCTAATTCTCAAGTCACGGGTGAATTATCCCACGCGGAACTAAAACGAGCCGAAATAAAGATTGTAAAGATGGTACATGATGAATACTTTACTCACGAAGTCAACAGAAAGAAAATGAATTCGTTAGCAACATACAAAGATGAAGAAGGAATACTAAGAGTGAAGACAAAATTAACATATAGGAAGGATTCTGAAGATTCGAAGAACTCTACCATTTTGCCGTCCCATCATCCAGTCGTTGAGAGACTGATAATGACTGAAAACAAAAAGAATTAACATGCAGGATTACAAATGATCTTGAATATTCTACGTGAGCATTATTGGATTTTGAATGCGAGAAAAACTGTTCGAGTAGTATTATCAAAATATGTTATTTGCTTAAGACACGCCAAAAAAATGTGACTACCCCCTCTGCATCACTTCCAGAAAACAGAATAAAAGATGCTGCAGTTTTGGAAATAATAGGTTTTGATTTAGCTGGACCACTTTATTTAAAAGAGAAGAGTAAAGCTTGGATTTGCATGTTTATCTGTGCGATTTTCAGAGCCGTACAATTTCAGCTTCTATCGTCATTATCTACTGAAGCTTTTCTTCAAAGTTTTCGTAGATTCATCTCAAGAAGGGGAAGCCCATCAGTTTTGTATAGCGAAGCAATTTTGCCGGTGTATCAAATTATTTGAAAACAGTGGTGGGGTGGTTTTTGGGAAAGATTAGTTATTGTAATGAAACAGATCCTTAGAAGAGTTATCGGAAAAGCTTTTATATCTTATGAAGAAATGGTCACCGTTTTATGTGATGCAGAGTCTGTTAAAAACTCTCGACCGTTTAGTCATGTATCACAAACGGATTTTGAACTAATACCTTTATCACCTAACTCATTTTTACAAGATTTCCGGCAAATTTGTGTTCCTGATTTAGATCATGGGAATGAAGTTGTTCTCAACAAAAGAATAAAATATCGCCAACAGTTGTATACTGATATCCGGAAAAGATTTAGATCCGAATATTTGGGATTTTTAATTCAAAGAAATAAAAACAAGAAACCGGAACGAGATATTAAGCTTGGAGAAGTAGTGTTGATTGGAAGTGATAATGTAAAATGTAATGACTGGCCTTTAGGTGTTGTTATTAAATTATTACCTGGAAAAGATGGTATTAACAGACTAGTGCGTCTGAAAATTGCAAAAGGAGAACTTCTACGACCAGTCCAAAGAATCCTCACACTTGAAATTTCCAATGAAACTTTCGGAGATGACGTTTTAAAAACTAAAAGTGGGAGAACTGTTAAAAACCTTAAAAGCTGGACTTGTAAACAAATTTATTTTTTAACTTTAAATGTAACTTTCAGTATATATATCTTATATTTTTAGTATATTAGAAATGTTTATTGTATATGTGTTATTCTTTGAAATTTTTAAATGTTTGGTAAGTAAGTTGTCTTTCAACAATTTAAGGTGGGAAGATGTCATATCTTCTGTTTTTTTTCTTCTTATTATTATTAATTCATGCTATCTATACTTGTGCGCATTCACTGTAACCTAATGTAAATATTAGCAAAAGTTTTGTTTCTGTATTCTGGCAATTTCTTAGTTTAGATTCTATGAAATGAACGTGTTTTGATTTATAAAATGGTTGGATATTTTCTCGTTTTCAGAATCCAGAATTATTTTTAATGTTATGATTTTTTGAGAGCTATTTTGCCTTATTCAATCGCAGTTCCAGATACGCTGCTAGCGTAATAGAGTTATTCCTTTGCAAAAGGATAACGTAATACTAACCACTACGTATTCTCTCGCCCTTTTACTAAAGATTTTCATTTAAATTATTCTGTTGTTGAAGAAAAACCTATTTGATTGAGGTCCGTGTGTGAAAGCACTTGGTTGTATTTCAAGCTTAAATCATGTATCATTTCGGCTAGTATAATTACTCAATAAATTTCATAATTGTTTCAATTTTTGATTTCATTTCTGAATATTTCAATTTTCCTTTTTGTATGTACCTTGAACCAACACTGTGGGTGTGAGTCATACTGCAGCATCCGTTGTTAGCAGGAAATCGTGACATCAGTGGAATACAGATTGATACGTATTCCAAAATAAATAAATAAATAAAAAAGGAAGTATGAGAATTATGGCGTTTCACTCTGTAAACGCATTATTAGCTTTTATTTTCTTTTGAATTTCGAAATTGTTTAACATCTTTTGTTCTGTGTCTCAATATGTACTGCTATATTTCACCATTTATTTTTGCAAAAAAAAAAAAAAAAAAAAAAAAAAAAATCTTTTTGCCATTAAATGCTGAGTGTGGGGTTTACTGTCTCCCGGGTGCCGGTTTGTTGCTCTAAACCCATTGGGTAAGCTCGATCATCTTTGGCTTTCTGCCTATAGACCTGTGGCCGCGGTAGCTTAGTGTTCATGGTATCAGACTCGTGGCCGGCGGTTTTCTTTGAGTCGCGGGTTCAAGCCTTGGCTACTTAAGACCCACCGTGTAGCCGGGGCTGATGCACGTTAAATCTGTCGGGGCACAAAGCCCTCCCGTTGGCGTGGTGTGGAAGTTAGGAGAAGGGGATACCGGCTCAGGTATCTTCCTCGTCACTTGACCAAGGTTCAAAATTACGAGGTCCGTCGCCAATAGCCCTCGAGTTGCGACGTTAATAAAAAAAAAAAAAAAAAAAAAAAAAACCAAAAAACTAAACCTGCCTATAGTCCTCATATTTCTTCTCAGTTCGACGTTAATAAGCAGTGACATCGCATCATATAGTAACATAATGGATGTAATTTGTAAGAGGGTGTTTCTTTCGGAAGGAGTCAGTGACAGCGAGAATCTAACTTTTGAAGGAGTCCGTGATACAGGGATAGTACCTGCACAGATTAATCCAAGCGGAGAAACAGTGGTCCGTTCTAAATCACAGGGCCCCAGTGCTGGGTCTCGAAAGACAAAAATTAATGAATAAATCTACAAATATTGTATCTTCATTTTATAAAAAATAATTTATCATGTCGAGGACTTCAAATGTCCAAGAATCTTTAAATATAAGGTATAATATGAACATTAAAATTATTTATAAATTCCGAATTTATAAATGTTACAGTTAATTTTCTGTTATTAATTATTTATCTCATTTATTTCCTATTTTTTTCATACCTAGATTTGTTCTTTTACATATTTTGTGGTTTATTCATTTATTTTTGCTAATTTTTTTTGTTTCATTTAAAATATTTTCTCTTTATTATTTGTTTTGAGATGTAACTTTTTTTTTTTTTTTTTTTGCAATTTAAAATAGGTTTATATTTCTTCTGCAATCTACAAAAATTCATATATATATATATATATATATATATATATATAACGAAAAAATGAAGCAGATGTTTGAGAATAAAATTTTTATTTGTCTTTACATCTCATTTTTATTTGAATACGGTGTAATATATTATGTCTCTTTCATTCTGTTTTGATGTTCAAATTTTGAAATAAAACGCCTTTCCATCACATTTAAAAAAGTACTTTTGAAAATTTTATAAGTATGCCATGTTTATTCCATTAATCTATACAAATATATTTTCTTATTTCCAAAACACACAGACAATTTTCAATTATTAGAAGCGTAAGAAACAATTACAGGTGCATACTCACATTCAAACTCTATCAGTTTCATATACTTCATACATATAATTCCCGTTATATTAACATTTTACATTAATTATTGTGATGTAACAAAAATACTGAGCTCTCCCAATGTGGTTTGATAATGCTTTTTCTGTACTGTATTTTTAATCATACTAATATCTTCATCAATTGTGCTTCAACACATAACCTAACTGAAAAATTGTGAATGACTGCAAAGAGGAGCGTTCTATTCATGCATAGCAAGGTTAACGACCGCTGTAATGAAGTTCCTTGCAAAGATAGTATAGAACTCCGGTTAATGACATTGTTATCCTTTCCTTAAGAATAACTGTAACTGCTAGCAATTCAGAAAGTCTCTAGATTACACAAATTAAGGTACTCTGAATGGGAAGTCAAGAAGAAAAAAAAAAAAAAAAATCAAAAGAATTTGCTAAAGCCGAAAGGAATATTATTTTGTGTGACTGCAACATAATTATTTATTGAAATGGTAAAAGAATATTTACGAACTTGGCCAATGACAAGAAGGTGCAAACAAAAGACATTGCTCTTTTACAGGATTTAAAAAATCCTAGTTCAGAGATTTCAGATAGTTAAAAAATGTTACTTTATTATTTTATTTTAAGTTTTATAAGTTTATAAAAGTTTATAAGTTTTGTTCGAATATACTTATAAAAAATAATAATTTGTTTTATTTGATTGCTTTTTTATTTTTGTCTTAATAAGATAATTTTTGTGTTGCATTAGTGATTTTTCATGTTGCTCAGACCAATTTCTGAAATTATATTGCGTGATAGTTAGTATTTTGAATTCGATTTTAAGCATCTTAAACATAGTTTTATAAAGTTACTTTTAAAATGAAATCTGAAGTTAATTTTATTTCAAAATTCTCTGCAATTGTATGGTTCAAAATTCGCCTTTATGTACGTTTTCAAATAAAGGTTTAAGTGTTTAAAAATAAAATGAAAATTCTTACATTCGATCTTTTGGATCAATCTCATTTTCAACCGTTACTATTCATTTTCTTCAAAAGCTTGGTATGAAATAAAAATATCTTACAGGAAAAAAAAAAAAAAAAAAAGTGCTATATCTGTATAGCAAATATATAGCATTTTCTTGACAATATATATATAATGAACATAAATTTAAAAAATAAACATAACAAATGATAAATTATCTTTTCCTCTAAAATTTATTCTATCGACATTTACATTCATCAACAAAATGCACAAAAAGCTTTATTCATTGTGCTTTCTCACGATTGAGAAGTAATATTAAATTAAAGTTAATTATAAAAAAGTAATTTTTTTTGAATTATTTTATTTTACTTTACTGATTTATTTTATTTTATATTCAGCTGACAAAGACAGTCTATTCAAATAATCCAAGAAAGGGGACTAAAAAAGATTTTTCAATCTCTACTATCTTCGGAACCAAAATCGAGGGAGCAGGTATCTGTGAAGTAGATGCCTTATGATGATGGGAGGGGGAACTCAAATCCGGTTTACACTGCCTCTGTCAGTTTCTTAAGGTTACAGCGTCGGTTGCAGGTCATAAAACTTATCAGGTACAGTTAGAAAGGAGCTCGCATTTACCTTTAATGAGGCCCGCCAAAAATGAGACGCAATAACCCCGAACTTGTGGACATATGGTGGGGGGGGGATAGAATTTACTGCCCGAGGTTCTATACTCGAGCGGAACCCTATGAAATAATTTCCTATTGTAGATAGATGGGAAAGATTATTGGCCCAAAGCATGTAATGAAAATTACAATGACATAAAAACAAAGATTAAATTTAGGCGCCTAATGTTAAAGAACATAAATTATTTTTCAAATAATAAAATGTTCTATAATAAATATCATACCATTTTGAAATTACTATCATGAAGATCAAGAGTCTGAAGTTAACAGCCGATCCACTTCTTTCGAGCTGCCTGCGACGATGTATTTTTGGACGCCGCTATGTAACACTTAGGAATAAACCGTTTTAGTTTGATATCTTATTCACTTAAAGAAGACTTCTTTTTTAGTTTCGTAACATTTTTTAATTATTTCGTACTTTTTTAAAAGAGCAGTATGGATACAAATATGAATTGTTTCTAAATAATATTATTAGCGGTATATACATATTAAAAAGTCAAACATCATATATTTTAAATATTATATAAAGAATTTTTTTTTTTTTGATTATTAGAAAAAAGTTTTTGTATTTCGTCTCGAAGGATATCTATAATTATTGCGGGTAGCACAAAAACAGTACTTTACTCGAGTTATTTCCCATGATCAGTTGAAGTAGGCTACAGTCGTAATACTACGCGAGATGAAAATTTTATTTCCCACTTTTAGTACCTGAAGCTCCTATTTTCTTAATGGAACGTGTTATCTACGTACC
The DNA here is from genome assembly GCA_019974015.1 of Nephila pilipes. Classification (NCBI taxonomy): domain Eukaryota; kingdom Metazoa; phylum Arthropoda; class Arachnida; order Araneae; family Nephilidae; genus Nephila; species Nephila pilipes. Next base: position 550,420 of record BMAW01113624.1, read on the forward strand.
CATAAGATGGTTGTGTTCAAGTACCTGCTTAAATTACATAGAATGAATATAATTTCAATAAATTAATTGGAAACAAATCTTAATTGTAAGTTATTCTTTCACGCAAAGTTGTTGATATGAATATTCTCAGTGACTATATATATGTATATATATATACAAAAAAAACGAAGTAGCAAGAAAGAGTTGCCCGATGAAGACAAAAATTGGCAGATAGAAAAATTATGTACATGATAGAAAATGATAAAAATTTTTGAAAAATTGAATGATTTATTTCAGAGTTACATTCTTACAAAGTAATGAGCTCAATAAGGTGTTGGCCCATCTCTAGCCTGGATGCAAGCTATCAAACAACGTGGCATAGAGTGATAAAGCTCTCTGATGGTCTCCTGCAGTATTTCTCGCCAAATTTGCTCTAATTGTCAGGCTGGGTCATCAACATTCCCTGGTAGATGCAGTCGCCTTCCCATCGTATCCCAAACATGCTCGATTGGAGAGAGATCTGGCTGGCCAAGGAAGTGCTTGACAAGCTGTAAGACAGTTCATAGCAACACGTGCCGTATGGGGTCTGGCATTATCTTGCTGAAAAATAAGGCCAGGGGACTGAAAAAGAAACGGTAGCAAAACAGGTCTCAGAATGTCGTCGACGTACCGCTGTGCTGCAAGAGTGCCTCTAATGACGACCAAAGAGGTCCGGCTATCATGGGAAATGGTACCCCAGACCATAATTTCTGGTTCAGGTCCTGTGTAGTGTGCAACAGGATCGGCTCGCTGCCCTGGGTGTCTCCAGACACATCTTCGATGATCGTCAGGACGCAGTTGGAAGCAGGATTCGTCGCTAAACACAATACGTCCTCAGTCGGCATCATTCCAACCTGATCGAGCCAAGCACCAATGTAATCTGGCTCAACAGTGTGCAGGTGGGGTAGCGTTCGGTACTAGCGTAGATTTCGCTCTATCAGCCGCCTGTGAATGGTCATAGTGGACACTCGTGTACGGGTCGCACGTTTGATGATTTATAACGGTGAATCAGGGGCTATGAGAGCTGATTTGACAATCACTCTGTCATCCCGATCTGCTGTGGCCCTAGGTCGACCGCTACCCTGACGCTGAAATCTGTCATTGTCCACCCATTCTTGCCAGCCTCTTCTAATCGCCGCATCGCTTCGACCCATATGACGAGCGATTCGCCAATTTGCCCAACCTACATCTTTCAATCCAAATATACGACCACTTTCAAACTCTGACAGTTGCTCGTAATGAGCTCGAATCCTGCGGCGAGGCATTTTTTTCAGTCGTTGAAAGGTATCCTAAATCGCAATGCAACAGAAAATTTGAGAATCGCTCCTTATACATCTGCTGAATGCGCAGTTCTGATGCACTTTAGCTCCCTCTATTCATTCATCGGACTCCAAATTTTAATCATTTGCATATTCGGTCCAAATATCTTTCCATACGAAATTTTATTACAATTAGGCAACTCCTTCTTCGCTTTTTTTTGTTGTTGTTATAGAATGTGCATATATATATATATATATATATATATATATATATATATGTGTGTGTGTGTGTAATGATTTAACTTTAATCCATATTAGTTTCTTATAATAATAAGTTAATTTCCCAATTTTTCCCATTCTCTCATTTAAAAGTAAAGCATTCAATCTTATCATACCATTCCTTGAAAATTCGTTGAGAATGCAATTCACATGGCTTCAGATCTGTAGGGATGATCCTTACAAAACTTTATGTCTGCACCTGAAATCCCTCCATTAATCACATTTGATCTAGTATAAAAATCCCTACTATAAAACACCAAACAAGAGAAAATTTTCTCTCTTCTGACTTTTGTACTGTTTATCAACGGCGGAGTTGTATCTCCCGCCGTGTGGAAATGCTCTCTCTCCACTACAATAAAATAAATAATTAAACTTGAACTTGTCATCGATTGTCGATTGTTTTGAAATTTAATATATATATATATATATATATATATATATATATATAATTTTAATTTAGCTATTTTAACCTGAATAAATTAGAAGGGTTTAATTTTTTTTTTTTACATGCAAGGTCGATGCTTGGATATTATTATTGAACGCACTTCCTTATTTTTTTGTTGTTTTTAACTGAGCTATTTCAATCTAATAAATATTTCATAAGTATATTTATTAGATAGAGTTTAGTAAAAGAGTTAAATTATGCAATAATTGATCAATAGTAAATTTAGCAAAAATGTTTGTTATATAGAGTTAATATTTGAATATCATATTAGAGTTTCTATAATTCTTTTCTAACAAATTTTATGTAAATAGAAAACGAACATAAATTTTTTTTTAATATTCGATACCTTTCCTTTTAAAAATTATTGTACAGAAAAATATTATTTTCTAAAACAATAATTATATTTTCTTTGAATTCTTTTATGTAAAAAATTAATGTATTCATTAAATTTGTATTTTTTTCTAATTATTTTTATAAAAATTTGGTACCGCGTTACTTTCGGGCTAATGCGGTATATCTCATTTTTCTTTCAAAAAATGGATATAAACAAGACATTGCATTTCTAAATATAATTTTATAAATAAAATGAAATTGACTACACACACACACACACACACACACACACACACACACACACACACACACACACACACACATATATATATATATATTCGTAAGTAAAGAAAAATAGGTTTCAGGTTCTGCATTACTGCCAGATGTCAATTAAAGCTGCGCTGAAACGAACAAATTACATGCTTGATTAGGAGATGAAACCCTTTCTGCTTGATTGTTAGGAAATTAAGACTAAATTGCCATTGACACATTTTTATTTCATTTAAAAATTCAATAACAACACGACTGAATTGTCGCCTGCTCCTTAAAATAACGCTAATCAAAGGCTTATGCATAAGCTTTTGCTTTCTTAGTAATTTATAATTTTCATAGTCTCTTAACTATTTTCGTGAAATTCAATAAAAATAAGGTGTGTACCGAAAAGGATTATGTGTTGTGTATTTGAAATTTCTTTCCCATAAACCAAGAATTTTTTAAAAAATTAAACATCTCAGCAACAGTATTTGTACATGTAAGACACTGATAAAATATTTTAAGAATCTACTGAGGCATTGAGTTGTCGTCATGGCTTTTCTCGATGTCAAAGCATTCAATTAAAGTATGGTCTAAATCTATGTAAAAAACTGAACATCAGTCGAGTTATGAGAGATTAATAATAGACAAATAAGGAATACGAGAGTTTTCGTAATAACTCTCGTATTTATTATTAACGATAACAACGCAATAACTGACACATCATTCGGGAGAAATTATTAATTAGAACTCATTACATAAATCGTGGACAAAATTTTCGTAAATCAAACAATAGTTTACGATTAAGTAACAAGGTGAAATGGTTTTAAAAATTTTGTAAATGGATGCTTATCTGAAGTGTTTTTATTTAATTAAAACTCTAGATTCCATGTATTAAATCCATGTATTAGAAAGAGTGAGAAGCAGATTTGCAGAATTGCGCTAAGGCTAAGAATAAGTGCCTTTTCAGATTATTACTAAAAATTACGATACTTCTCTAATAATATAAATTATTCCGTTTTTCAAATGGCGACGTTGGGCGATTCGCGGTTTTCTCTTCTCTAACCTTGGTGGGTTTTTGTAATTTGAATTACATAAAATTCCAACTCTTTTCCAACCAGATGAAAAGTGATTTGGCAAATTAGACTAAGATAACAAGTTTAATGAACTGAATAAGGATAGTGATACATGAACGAAAGAGAATTGAAAAGCATAAGGGGGGAACGAGAAGCCAGTAGATGATTGTATGTTAGATGTCGGTAGATTTAAACAATGAAGAGGAGCTTGACAAATTAACGAACGAGAATTAATATTTCAGACTGCTTCAGTAATTCATTTACTTGAGAAAAGAAGGCCATTCAATAACTCATGTGTTAAAATTTTTCTTAAAAATGTTTTTAAAAATTCAATCTATCCCACCATATTCATTTCTTAATCCAAATTTATAATTATTTATCATTGTATTCTTTCATATTTATTATACGAGGCTCGTTAAAGAAGTCATTAGAAAATCTAAGAGATGGGGCTCGTAGTATTGAAAACCATTCGTTTTTATTAAGTATCGTGACTCACTAGACAGGCGTCAAAGTCTCAGTTACTCGTATTCATGATCATGCAATTTTTCGTGCCTCAAAAATTCTTCGTCATAACTTTTCCGGTCGATGAGATCACCTCGCCTTCTTCGATGCAGATTCACTGGAAGCAATATATTGTTTTGATTGTTGCTTGGTTTCCAGTGTATATTAAGGAATTAAGGTCTTTTCGATGGTGAGAAAGCGGCAAAAAATAGCTTCAACAACTCAACGTGGTAGCAATCAAATATTAATTTGGCAACAAATGACTACCAAATATACACTAACTCATGAATCAGTGTCAAATTTGTTTCGGCTACGTTATGCAGATTGCAGTAGTCAATTGCAAAATAAATTTAACTTAAAGATACCGTTTGTCTTCAAATACAAGTACTTTTTGAGGCCCCCCCCCCACAGTTAATAACAGTTTACTATAAAATGTAATTATTTATAATTACATTTTATAATACATAAGTAATACTAATTTTAAATTTAATATACACCCAATTCTTTTTTACATGATGGATAAGTTCCATCGAAAACAGTGCAAAAAAAATTGTGTAAAAAAATTCATGTGACATATGAATTATATTTCATTTGGGTATTTGTTCCACAACTTTAAGAAATTGTGTAAAATGAAAAAAATTCTAAATATTTTTCTAATATATCTTTCAAAAAAGTAATAATGTAATCCATAACGCATATTAGCAAAACAAAAGCAATTCATTTTTTAAAAAAAATATAAATTAGTGTACAGTGATACTTTAGTCTAAAGGTACATATAGCACATAAAAATTTATATTGAAATTAGGAATAAAACTACTAACTGACAACTATTCATCGCTGCTTGATAACTAGTGTGCACGTTTGTTACGAACTGGAACAAAAAAAGGCTGTCATCAGTAAATGTGTCAGAGCGCAACTGTCGACTTTGATTCAAACGAACTCGTTATTAACGGCCTCTGTAGGTTTCTTGTTGTTATAAAGTCTGCTATTGGCGGCGGGAGGGGGGGAGGGTTATTTTTTTCACATGTTGCATATGCAAATCTTGATGTCAGGATCATGAGTAAGAAAATGTTATTCTATACTTGTAGCAAATTTCAAATTCTCGCGAATTAAATCAGCTGTTAATATTCATTAGTTGCTAATAGCTGAATTGCACCTTAGAATTCATCGTTATTGACTTCTTTTTTGTCATAAATTCAATCAAATCGGGCTCATACAAATGACTTTCTAGCATCAATTCTTCGATGTCAGCCGAATGCATGTTTTTAAAACCTTCTCCACCAATGTCATTTGATAGAATTATAATTTCAGAACACACAGGTGATTTTTATACTACGAAGCTTCCACTTTCGATGCATGTTGACAAAATTTTTCTTCCAACAAGCATTTAAGACTGAAGAAGCCGTGTTGAAGTCGAAGTAAGGAAATAAAGAAAAAACTGATTATAAAATTCGGGTAACTCCAGAATACAAAGTAAAAAAGCCGTGAAGTAGACATTCACGAATGTGTGGGCATAAACAGACCGTCTTCTGATTACACTGTCAAAATTAGAATTTAAAAAAAAAAAAATGTTTTGAGATTCGTGTTAGAACAAAAAATTCGTGTTAAAAAGTATATGGGTGAACCGTGTTACCTCGAAATCGTGTAAAAACAGACAGTGTAAAAAAATAGTTGGGTGTATATTTTTACATTATTTTAATTCTAAATATAATTGTAAATTATAATTATTTTAAATAAATATAATTATATATAATTCTAAACTATAATTATTATAAATAAATATAGTTATCTATATTTACAAATTACAACTATCATATATATATGTATAATAATTCAAATAATTATAACTAAAGTTAATTAAAAATCATAATCATATAATCACAAATAATTATAATAATTAATATGTATTTAGAGATGTAATAGTGTTAAGTATTTATAATTATAACTATTAATTATAATTATTGTAATACATTTTAATTATATAAATTTAAAGAATAAACTCTAAGTAATTGAAATTTACCTAAGAAATTTAAATTAAACATATTTAAACAACATATAGTAACGTCATGCAGTAATAAATATACAATTTTTTTTTATTTTTTTGGAATAGTTTCACGAAGGAGGATAAATTACTTATTCGTTCAGTAAGCTGATCCTTCAATCTTTTTTTCCTTTTAAATTAAATCTTTGTTCCTGTAGTACTATAAAATATACATTTCACCATTTCTCTCCAAATCCTTAAAAAAAAAAAGAAGTTCAATAATACTTTTCAGGCGCACTTAAAAGAACAATTAAAGAATCTCTCCAAGGCGTTTAACAAATGATTTGAGTGGAATAGGGTATTATATAACGTATTGATGCTGTTTTCAAAAATCATCTTAACGAATAGCAATCAAGAATGAAAACAAGTGACTATGCAGAAGTTTCTCGAAAGACGAGCAACAAAAACTTATTCGCCAGACTGAAATCGTTATTGCACCTAAGACTCGCCAGTCGCCAAGAGCTTCCCTTTAGCTGATGTATGTAATTCAGTAATGCAAGTGTCACAGCAAAGAATATACATAATTTAGCTATTTTCTTATTTGCAACATATATTTTATTTTCATCAAAATTTTCAGTTGTATAGCTCCATATTAGAAACGAACAGAATTCATTTGAAGGACAAAATTTTCACTTATGTCATAGAATTTGATACATTAATGTAGTTACTTTAACTAGGTACTTATTATTTCAAGCACTAAATATTCCGCAACTTATTTTTGTGAAGGTTGTTTGTAAGATAAACGTGAGGAAGTGAATTCTGTGAGTCCATAATAGTATCTTCCATTTATGAAATTGAGTCTCATAAAAAGATCAAATTATATGAGAAAAATTATGTACTTCACTAATTTTCTTACAGATTCTTCTGTTTCACATTTATTGAAGGACATCTTTCTTAACGTCAAACTCCGATTGTAGCATCCAAGAAATACAAGAGTCAAGAATTTTTATGTTTCAGTAAGATCGTTCAACATTTTAATTTTATTGTCATTACTCCAGAAGATTATTATGAACTAATCATAAATTGGTATGCTTATCCTTAAAAGTTCAGGCAATTTGAAAGATTTACTTTCACTTAGATTTTCTGTCAGCAACGTGGGGAAATTAAACTAATTCATTCGAATTGAGGCTTCATCATTCATTTAATGAAGAAAAAATGATATATATTCTTTTTAATATGACCTTTTCTTGGGTTTATCTTTTTAAATATTTATTGCATATTTTTTTAATTCAACAATTTCAATTCATTCTGAATTGAAGTATATTAATTCTTCTTTTGTATTTTTGTACTTTCAACCCCAGGAAACACGCAGATTTTCTTTGTAGAAAATGTCTGTTGATCACCTGGGGTAAATTAAACCATTTTGATGATAAAGTCATTTGGAAGGGGTCTTCATCATTTGTATGATGAAGTGCATTACAATGACACATATACTTATTAAGATTATTTTTGGCAGATTTTAATATTGAATATTTCTTTATTTCACATTACGATTAATTCTACACTTTAATACATTAATTCTGCGATGGCATGTTAATGCATTCTATCCTGTTTTTGTGCACAAAATATCGAAACTTAATCTTCGAATTTGTGTTAGGAACGTAAGAATCTTTATACCCTATCTGTGTAAGAACACTTTGTGTTTGAATGCCACAACGTATATTCGAATTAAAAGAATCAAATGACAGGATTTATCTAAATTAGGCTCGAGTAAGTGCCTAATATAAACAGTTTTAAGTTTTCTCAATTGCATACCTTATTTCTTAATTTATTCGGTTTTTTTCTAAGAATTTAGAAAATAATGTTTGTATTTTTGAAGATATAAAATATTTCTTTTCGCGATTATGTATTCTACAGAATATCAAGGATATTCTAATGAATGCAACAGTTGCTTAATTTACACATAGTTAAATGTCAGTAATTCCAATTATTGGGTTGGCAACTAAGTAATTGCGGATTTTTTTTAGAAAATCAAAGACAATTTTTTCATGGAACTAAATAACTTGATTCTGTATTGTATTGCCCTTTTTGATCAATGACCTTTTGCCATCTTTCAGGCAGCATCATAATCCCACGTTCATAAAACTTCTGGTTTTTATTAGCAAATAACTGAATCAGGTACGATTTGACATCATCATCATTATTGAAATTTTTACCATTCAAGGAGTTTTGTAAAGATCGAAATAAAAAGTAGTCATATGGTGCAAGATCAGGACTATATGGTGGATGTGGCAAAACATCCCAACCAAGCTCCAATAATTTTTGCCGAGTGACCAAAAATGTGTGTGGCCTTGCATTGTCATGATGGAATACAACACCTTTTCGATTTGTCAATTCGAGCCAGTTTTTTTCAACTCCATTGTTTAATTTCGTTAGTTGTTCAATGTAGACATCAGAATTGATCGTTCGGTTGGGTGGTAAGAGTTCAAAGTTGACAATTCCTTTGTAATCCCACCAAACTGATAACAAAACCTTCTTTTGATGAATATCAGCTTTTGATGTTGTTTGAGTGAGTTCACCTGGCCTGCTCCACGATCTTTTCCGCTTGATATTGTTGTAAACAACCCATTTTTCATCGCCAATTATCAGTCGTTTTAAAAATGGATCATTTTCATTACGTTTCTTTAGCAAATCGCAGCTGTTAATGCGTTGCATTAAATGCGTTTCTTTCAGTTCGTGAGGAACCCATATATCGAGTTATTGAACATAGCCAAGTTGTTTTAAGTGACTTTCAATGCATGTATGTGATACATGAAGCTTCTCTGCCATCTCACGTGTTGTACTGTGACGATCCGAATCGATTATTGCTTTGATTTGGGCGTCATCAACTTCAACTGGACGACCAGAGCGTTTTTCATCTTGGAGTGAAAAATCAACAGAACGAAATTTGGCAAACCAATTTTGACACTGCCGTTCTTTTCAGGCTTCGTCACCATAAGCATCACATAACTTTTTATGAGCTTGCGATGCGTTTTTCCCTTTGCGGAAATAAAAATGCAAAATATGACGAAAATGTTCCTTTTGATTTTCCATTCTTCAACGAAGGCTAAGCGAAAACTACGCAACCGATCAAAAAACTTTTTTTACTGATTGACAGCTGAATTGCCTACTATCAAATAACAAAATGTGTTTTACATTTGTACTACGTCTGCAAACCTAAAAATTCAACTGAAGAAAACTATGAGTGAAATCCGCAATTACTTAGTTGCCAACCAATATATTTTCTAATAAGGACTTAAAGTTTTATTAGCGTAAAGATCCCCCTTTTCCTTCATCTCTTCTTTATCTTAATATTTCGTAGTGCCAAAAGCCACATAACTCTTTTCATCTGTTTTCATAGCAATTTGATAATAAAAAGTATAGAAATGTGTTACATTATGTTAAGAAGGTATATAAATTATATCAAATGCATTAAAATATGTATATAGAAATTAAAATGATAGAAATGAGTATAAAACTAAATACAATTCCTTAAACTTACAATGAAAGCTTTCGTAACAAATTTTTAGATAATAGAAAACGTAAAAAAAATGAACAATTTTAATTTGAAAAAACCTGAAGGAAATGAAAATTATTCATCGTAACAAATAAGAAAGAGAGCAAATACGTGAAAGAATACATGACAAAAACAGCAAGAAGACAAACTTCAAAATTTGAACAAATACTGATCTAGGTATGAAAAACAATGAAAACAAATAAACCATTATCTATAATGAAATGTTTATAAATTCTGAATCTGGCTTATTACACATATAAAGGTTTTAACATGTTTTAAAGGCTCAGTACTCAACTACAATGAAAAGGTAATTCATTTTATTCAGTATATAGATGTGTTGCCAAATATATAGCTGTTGTACTTTTCATATTTACAACAATTATTTTATCTTGAATTACAAATAAATGTGACAATGTAAAATTTTTTTATCAGAATTTCATAATGATCACGTATAAATAATGGATAAATATCTCATTAATATCATTATTCTAATCATCAGTATTGTTGTAGGTTGGTAAGTTCGTCTCTACAGTTCCAATGAAGGCAGTTGGATCGTTAAGTGTTACACATTTAAGTATGGCTTTAAAGAAATTTAAATATAAAAAAAAAACCTTTTAGAAAAACAATAATTAAAAAGTAGAGTTGATTGGTATTTGTACAATAACAATATAAATTATTAAGAGAGGATTGCTATATTACATTTGAGTATGTTACGATTAATTTTAAATTTAAGAAAGAAAATGGGTCTGTTGAGAAATTTTAAGGTTGATATTGTAGTGGCTTAGAACTTTTTCTTTGGTTATTTTAAAGAATAAATTATATTTTCGATATTTAAAATTTAATGATGATTCAGTCTTGTAATCTCCTGTAAGAAAAATTTCTTTCTTTTTAAACTGTAGAATTGATGAATTAGAAAAATAAATATTTTAACATATACTTTCATTTTACGTTAATTGTAGTATTTTGATGCAAAGAGTATATTATATTTAACTAAAAAATTTGCATAAATATGTTTTCAATATTTTAAATTGTTCACTAAATTTCGGGTTATTACAATTATTTATAAGTTCTTCAAGTATAGTTAAATGACTCCATATTTTTATCTTCACATTTTATGTATTCCTCTCTTACTCCAATATAGTGCAGATAACGTATACAGTAATTATTGCTGTTATTAATCAAACTAATACCTGTATGCACTCTCCACCTCAACGTCCAATAAATCTATCTGATCACTTCCTTATAACTATATCTTTTATATAGAAATGCTAATATACGTAAGTCACGGAATATTTAGAAAACTAGTTTCTTTAATGCATCTAATGATATAAATATGTTTAAAAGTTAATTGAAAGGGATTCGCGTGCAAATTCGGGACAGTATATCAGTAGATCATAGATAAAATTTCGGATTAAAAATAAAAAATCTAATTCACACATGAAACAATAAGAATTTAAACTAACAGATGAGAATTTCAATTCAATTAAAACATACAGATTTACTAATTAATGACATTTCCTTTTCATGCGAGTCTCTGAAATTCACCACTTCTCTATGTTAGAAATGATTCTCTGATTACAAATGATTTAAAAATGAAAAAAATTGCAATTTATCCAGAAATAAGTTGTTGAGAATTAAGGAATATCAGTTCTGAAAATAAACTCTTAAGCAATTTCCACGTTTAATGAGTTTTTATCATAGACTGTGAAGTTTGATTATGAAATATGCTAAAATTGTAATATAATGTTTGTTTTTCCATCTAAGACCCTTAATATTAGAAATTCACAATTAAATAAGCACCATACGTAGGAAGAAAAGCGGCCTATATATTCACAATTGTTCGGTTATGTATTTGTTAGTAACGAGCGAAGAGTTATGTTTATGTTATATTTAAGCGCAAAATTGCCACTTCTAACTGATGTATAAAATATTGATGATGAAATTTACTTTTATCGTATATATATGTTTGTTTACAAACGGTAAGAAACGTCACAAAAGAGTATATCTTATGAGAATGTTTTAAGGTCCAATATGTAATTGTTACGTCTATTTAAATCAGTATCACGAATTTTACCTAAGCTCACATAACGATTGAAATAGATATCACTCTTTGTTTCATTTTTTTCTTTCATATAATGCAAGGAAAAGTGATATCAATTTTAACTGATAATATGTTTCTGTTGACTGAGCGGAAAAAGAAAGAGAGGTAAGTAATTTAAGAATGACATTTCCATGGACTGCTGTGGAATCAGGTGCATTTAAAAGGATAATAATGCATTATGATAAAGTATACTAATTAACAAAATCTAATTTTTTTTTTCAATCTAAGACACTTGATATCAGTAATGTTCAGTAAGTATGTAACTTACGTAAAATGTTTTCAAGCATGACGCTTACAAATTTAATTCCAATTTTTGTTTGATTTTTCATTTGATATTATCGAGCACAAATTATAGTTAATACTGTCACGTCATTTTACTTTCTGCGCCTGAACTGAAAAAACAGGAAAAGTAATTATTTTTATGAAATTTAAATATATACTTTATTTTATATGTTGTATTTCCATTCATAATTACAGTTATTTTTCTTTTTATTGTTTATCATATGCGGCAATTTTATATACATAGGCAAGTATTTGCCTCTCTCTGTATATGTATGTATGTTTGTATATATATATATATATATATATATGATGGTATGTATGTGTGTGTTTGTGTGAGTATTCCGGAATTTTTTTATGCAATAATTACATTACTAACTCGTCTGAATTGCCTTTATCCTTTTAACGATTTCCGAAAAATGAAAAATTTTAGTTTTAGCAAGCGAAGAAGAGAACATGTAACGTAACGATGGAGCTTGTGAGGGTGCTCATGTGGAGCATCGCATTTGGACTGGAAACCAGAAAAGCAAGACTAATTTTGAAAAAGTGCTGTATTGAGAGTTTGACATAAAATCTCCAATACAACACTTTTTCAAAATTCTTCTTGCATTGTCGCGGTAGAAAAGAAGTATAAAAATTGCTTTGAGAACAAAAAGAAGAATTATTTGCTGAAAAATTAAGAAAAATCATTAAGGAGACCGGGTAAGTAAAATTTTATTCTTACTATTTTTTTGTCTATAAATAGTTTACACATTTACATTTCTACCGATATATCACACTTGTTCATCATAAAAAGATAAGAGTTGGGGTTTTAAAATGAATCTCTAAATACTTTTAAAGTTGAGTATTGTAGTGGTCAGAACGTTTTCCATGGTCATAATAGGAAATTAATCGTATTTTGAATATTTAACATTAAAAGATTATTCAATCTTCTCGTAAATTTGTATAAATGTCTTGGAATAT
>BMAW01113627.1:0-13897 GCA_019974015.1 Nephila pilipes
AAATTATTCAATGAAAGAACATTCTCAAAGTATTAAAATTCAAAACACAGAGGTAAAACAATTTGGATTTCACTCGATGCAATTTTTGAAAAAGGAATTCACTCCATGCAAGTTTAAAATTTTAGTTAGAATTATGTTTATTTAGAAAGGCAACCATTTTTAAATTAAACACCAATATGTAAAATTTCCTTTCAAACATTCTCTACTCAGAAAACTGAATTATATTGCTATTATTTTAAAGAATGAGTGCGTGAGTGACCGTGGAGTTTACTGGCGCAAGAGCCAAATATTATTTTAATGAAAATACATTTTAGAAATTTATGAAATTGAAACTATTTGGTAAGGGACAGAATTAGATTTTAAATAGAATACACCAAAAATTCATTACATATATAAAAAATAAACGCTACATGGAACGTTCCAGGAATTAGTTTTTTTTATGTAAAAAACTATTTCTTGAAATTAATTTTGATCATTTCAATAAATGATGACAATTTGCTTATAAAAATAAAAAAGTAAGATTTTATTACAATGCGATTAACAACTTTACAGGCTCAAATACTTTGTTTACTTCCGAAACTTGCATACAAATTCAATAATACACATATAGAGGGTTTTTAGAATGAAATAATCGCTCTATTTTGTTTCTCGTACGTATTTATATCCTAAATAGCTCATAATGATTAAAATTGAAAGCAAGATTCATTAATAAAATTAGTTCATTTCAACAATAGATTTCATTTGCTGGCTTCTATTCAAATACATCGCACAAATAAGTATATTTAATAAAAATTTGATTCTATGAAATTTCGTGTTTAAATGTCTTTTTTCATTGCTTGATTACACAATGATTATTTAGACTGCATTTCGAAGCAAAAGTTTCAGGAATCCCATCTGAAAATCCTCTCACCCATATGAGTGTAAATATGTCCAACTAAGATTTCTTATCACTGTGATTGCAGAGATGTTGTTTCAGGTGATTTTTTTGGTTAAAATGTTTACCATACTATTCACACATGAAAGGTGTCTCACGACTGTGAATGCGGAGATGTTGCTTCAGGTTACTTTTTTGATTAAATTCTTTACCACAGTCATCACACATAAAAGGCTTCTCTCCACTGTGAATGCGAATATGCTTTATCAGGTTACTTTTTTGATTAAATTCTTTCCCACAATCATCACACATAAAAGGCTTCTCACCATTGTGAATGCGGAGATGTTGTTTCAGGTTACTTGTTTGATTAAATTCTTTTCCGCAGTAATCACACATAAAAGGCTTTTTTCGTCCAGTATTTAATCGATGATGATTCTCGTATGTAGATTTATTAGTCAATTGCTTCGAGAACCATTTACATTTCAAGGGATTCTTGCCAGTATGCATTCGACTATGTTCATCCAGACTTCTTTTATAAGAGTAGGATTTACCGCAGATCTTACATTTATGCGGCCTATAATATTTGAGTGTAGTAGATTGTTTGTTGGTAGAAGATGTCGTTTCGTTCTGTTCCAAATCAACAACTGCTTTCATTTCGGATGCGTTGCACTTGACGTTTGTTTCTATAGAACTTTTAATGGACGCTTGCAAAAAATTGTCATGCATCTCTGTATTCAAGCCATTTTTTATGGGTTTCTCATTAATCCTTTTGGAATTATTTGATTTTCTAATGGAATCATTTTTATTATTGTATGTATTATTTTGCCGAATGCAAAATTCTGCGAATTCATCTAAAATAGTTTGCTGTGACTTTCTATCAGCGTCTATTCCATTGGAAATTCCAACTCCTTCGTGTAAGCTAGATATATTTTGATTACTCTCCATAGAGTCATCGAATATTGCCCCTCGCAATGTGCAAGTTCCGTGTTCCATATAAATGTAGTGATCTCCTTCGATAATTTTTAATCTCAAAGTTCCGATTTCTTTCACAGAAATTACTTCTAAGCCTTTAAGAGAGAGTTAAAACGCTAACTCAAGTTTAAATCCGAAAAAAACTATTTTTGCTTTTCCACGATTACAGTTACAGAAAAAGTTACATTCCATAATATATAGATTGCATTTAAAATATCATTAGTTTTTATCATCTGTCAAACAAAATTGTATAAACTATCTCCTAATTTTATAAATAACAATCATCAATCCGATCGTCATTCGAATATTTCATTGAGCTATTTTTATGTAGTCACTGAATCATCAGGGACTATAAAAATCACGTTACAGCTGGAATTTTTTTTTATCTCATTAAACCTTGTTGGATAATTATGTGTCGTTGCCGTAATGGTGTCCTCTTGGTAAGCAACTTCACAATAATATTTCCTTCATATTCGAATCTCATATAATTTATTTCTAATTATTTTTCGTTCTCTTAAGTTATTAAAGAATTGGTGTTGTAACTTCATTCATCCGACTATTACGGCTTAGAAACTAGGTATGGATGTATCATCTCACAAGTCTTGTACGTAGTTTCATTTTATATTTTGAATCTCAGATTACAACATTTAATGCCCCATCGGTCTTTAAGAACCGCTAATGATTTTTACCAACAGACTACGGTTGGCAATAAAACTCAATGTGAATAGTTTTTTTGCTATATAAACCAACGGTCTCTCTTTAAATCCTATTCATTTTGATAATTTAACTTTTGTGGTGTGCATTAACATTGTATTGAGGTGACAATACAAATTGATCTGTTTACTTAAAGTTTGTTGGATTACACTTGTGTTATTTGTGTCAAATATAAACTGTTGATGATTATCACTTGTGAGCTATTGAATATTGTATTATTTATTATAAACTTCATTCCTTTCTTTTTCTGTATTCCCATCTATTTCAGGTGAGATGTTATTTGAACTCTTCGGAAAATTCTCTGAAATGTAAAGTTCTTGCGTTATTATACCTTTTACTACTGGAGGGGAAAAAAAGCAGTGCTTCTCTGGAATGGTCGCTTCTTTCCGCGGAGTGTCACGCTGTGTCTAGACGATTTTAGATATTAAGCCTAATTCGCAAGCAGAATTCCTTTAAAATCAGCTATTCGTTAGAATATTTTGGTTTTACATATATTATTTAAAATGAATTAAACTTAATAGATTCGAAAGAAAAAAAGGATTTAATCTAAAATTGTATGTTTTATACATAAAAATATTGTCTAAATATCCTATCTTTTATGAAAATGCAAAATACACTTACATTTGCTACAGAATTTTTAAGGTGTACCTTTACATGAAATAATAAGGTATAAAAATGAATCTTATTTCGCAGTATGGTATTTTTATAAAAAAAAAAAAAATCTTCAATGCATAGTCCAAAGTCACGTTGGACTATGAATTGAATAAGTTTTTTTTATAAAAAATGTCACGGAGGCCGCGCTAGCCTAATGGCCAAAGTCGTGGACTAGCGGCAGGAGGTTTTCGTTCAGTTGCGGGTTCGATCCTTGGCCGCCAAAGACCCATCGTGTAGCCGGGGCTGATGCACTTTAAATCTTTTCGGGGCCCAAAATCTTCCCGTTGGCATGGTGTGGATGTTAGGAGAGGGGGGTGCCAGCTCAGGTGTCGTCCTCGTCACTTGACCGTGGTTCAAAATTACGAGGTCCGTTGCCAATAGACCTCGTGTTGCTTCTGTTCGACGTTAATATAAACTATACTAAACCAATGTCACGTGTCTTACAGACATATTTGTAAACTTTTGATGCTTCAAGAAAGAATTTCAGCAAAGGCCTATTTTCTTCGCCCTTTTTTTCATTTAATGGCTATGTACAGATTTGGATTATTTTCGCTGATATCATTGTCAGATTTCTTCATTAATTCGGAATTCTCAGTATCAGATAAATACTTTCTTTTCATCATGAATGTCACTACAAATAAAAAACGACCAAATGAAACGAACAGCTGAGAGCATCTGTTACCGAAACCTCTAACTTCTAAGAAGCAAGCAAGAAAGAAAAAATCAAACCGAAAGCAAGTGCACTCCTTAAATCATGTAATTGCATTTAAAGAGCCTCAATGCAATACGTGCCTTTGATATTTACCCCCCTCCTGATAGCCAGAAGTGAAATTCAAGGCAATATCACCAAGGACAACACTCCAGATATGCTATCTATATCGATTTCGTGGTATTGTAATGTCCTATAGGGAACATTTAAAAAATCGAATAAAACGTTCTCCTCAAGCATATCTCTATCGATATGCTGGGCACAGCAGAGCAAGCGCGAGCGTATCGCATTTGATACTCTGGTTAAGTAATTTTTTCTTCATAATTTATTTCCGATGGGCTACTAAATTGTTAAGGAGCAAACATTTAGATTTCGGTAGTTTATCTCTGAAAATTTTGCTTAACTCTCTTGTGTTTGAAGACGTGGTCTCTGTATGAGGAACATTGTATATCATCCTTATTGATGGCTCCGAACGTCTTATGTTTCCATAAAATAAGTTGAAAATTTATGAAATTCATCCTTACCCTTGTGAAACATTTTTCATGAAATACCGCAACGCTTGGCGTCTTGAATCTAGTGTTGCTCCAAATCACAGATTCTAAATGCAGATTTAAATGCATGTTAGAAAGACTTGGATAAGGTGATCCAAAAGTATTAGGAAGTAATGGTAGATCTTATCTTCCTAACAAAATTATAAAGAAGCATTTACTTGTTACTTCCAAAACAGAAAAAATCTACTATTTAGAAAATATCTTGCAATAGTTCGTCGTTGTTAATGAAGAATAAATTAGAAGATGAGAGACCCGAAATAAAATTATTGCTTTTGATATCCTATATTATATCAAGTATTTCCAAGACAAAAATAATCCAGTAAAGATTCAAAGAGAACAGCAGAAACTGCGAATTCTATTTAATTTATCATAATCTAATTTGAATCGTTACGAATCTATCTCGCTGATTGAAAGTACCAAAAAGTGATCCTCATTCGTGTTGTTTTGGATGTTGCTTGATCTTGTTCCGGATTTCTAGAATCGATCGAGTGTTTTTAAAGTGTTTCCACAATATTGCAAATGGCACTGGAAATTACATCGAGCTCTGTAGCAGGTAGCGCATGCGATTGGTCTGACTCCAAACTGTTGACTATTTTCCATTCCACCTTCCCAACGTTTGTTGCAAATCACTTTACCCGATACCTCATAAAATTTGTCCAAATGTTGCAAAGAATCATGGTGAATGTTGTGGGGAAGTGCGAGTACACAAATCGCCGACAAACTTTCTTGTGCCCTCCCCCATAACAATCCTCAATCACAGCTCCGCAAACTCTCACCTGCAGTTGAGTGCTCTGAATTAAATTTTGGGTGTTGCAATTTTGGGTGTTGGGTGTTTGGATACGCGCGAGTACAGTTGGATAAAGCATTCTATTCTTATTAGTTTTTACAAGCTATATTTAGTCCTCGATTTTAATTTTTAGATAATTTTAGGAATAAGGTATATTTAGACTGAATTATAGATATTCTAAAAGTAAATTATTGAACAATTTCTATTTCGATTTTTCATTACGAAATGAAGAGCTTTGAACTCATACGTTGTTGTTGATTTCCAAAATTTTCTATGAATAGTAATTGTTTCTTCTCGTTCGATAGCTTTGTTTCAGGTAGCTTACGATGGACATAATTTGATAAGTCAACTTTTTCAAATTACGGTGTTATTTTTAATTTAATTTAATAAATTTCTGATTAATAGTGATTTTTTTAGCTTTGTACGAATATATATATACTTGTATTTCCGTATCCTTTTGAGATGATTGTCAACTCTCTAATTTAATATAAATTTTTCTGCTTTAAATTGATGTTCTGAATTTTTATTTACTCTAGGTAAAGTAATTTAAAGAGACTACCATTCCCTCTTACCCATTGTTGAATCAAGAAATTAAGGAAATGATACAAGCAAATTTTAAGTTTTAAATTTATAATCTTAACTATTTAAGCAAAAGTAATTATTTTGACCCAAATGTCCAAACTCTTTTTCTTTTACGAAAGCCGGGTCTACCGTTTTGTGTTGATATTTTCTTCGAGTACATGAGCCTCTTGGAACTCTATCACTTTTCAGGACGAAATATTATCAGTGGAGATGAGAAATATGAAATTTGTCTGTTGCAGAAATCATTAAATCTGCAGTTAAGAGTTAGGACATTAAAACGAAACAAGATTTAAAGTGTAGCTCTGTGGGGTAGTTCGAGGTGGTTTCTACCACGAATGGGAAAATTTCTTAAATTTGTGAGTATCTAGGTGGGTGAGAGTAAGATCTCTAAAACACTTTAAAACCATTAATTCCGACTTTTATTTATTTATTTTTCATTTTGAAAAGACATACTTAAAGCGAAACTTATTCTGTTTTTTTTTATTTTCACTTAAAGCGAAATCTTTTTGAAATATTCGGTACGTATATGTTGAAAATAACGTTTTTCCTATCATCCATTGTTACATCTAGTACTTCAAATAAATAAACCTGATATTTATACTCGTCAAAAAAGAAATAGATACAAATAAACCGATTGTTTTTTAAGTATTAGTATAAAAGTATCAAAATTTATGAATTTTAAGAAATTACTGATTGATCTGTGTGAAGTTTTGCTTGATTCAGATCGATTCACGTTTGATTCCTCTACTCGTATATCAGTGAATAGTGGCTCTTGTTCTACTGAGCAATAATCCAACTAGGGTTTCATGTAAATCCCTAAGAGACAAGGAAATTAAAAGAACCATTGATTCCTCCCTTGAACTGACCCGAAATCTAAATCAGAATACATAATGTGTATCACTCTTTGCAATATTCTTTACTACTTACATTTGTTATCTATTTGAACAGCTTAGAAATCGAACATTCTCCCTTTTTGTTATGCGTGTTTTTCATGCTTATAAGGATCTCCCGATTGGTAAAGACATATTTCAAACAATTGACGCTAATTTCAATTTTAAAAAAGGAATTCAAAGGTAAAAATGGATTCGGCTCAACCTGCTTTAAACCGAATGGAGGATCGTTTCCTAGGATTTCGTACACACGTAGCAGAAGTCAGGCCAAAATAAAATCACTCACTGCTGTATTCACAGACCATTCAAAACTTTGCTTCTAAATTTGCGAAACGTTCTTCATAAAGAAGCCAAAATTGTCAAATTTATCAAGATGAATCCTAAAAACTCCAGAATATATAAGTTACTTTTATGAAATATGGACATCTTTCATATTTTTTTCTTTTTGTACCTAGAAGTTAAATTATTGTCCCGGGATAAATTATAGGCGCAGCTGCTCGAATTTCGACATTAACTGGTCCTTTTGGGGGCAAGGGCGTGCTCTTAAAGATCTTGGAACCAGGATTCTCGATTTTGAATGAATTTATAAACCTTACATGTTTGAATAATTATTTCTCCCACATAACATAAATCATAGGTGTTCAACTTAGGTTCAGCGGAATCCTATGGATGCCTAGAACTTGGACAGGTGTTCCGCAAGAGATTACTATTTGCTTAATCAAAGATCCTAAATTTTAGTAAAATTTTAATTTTTATAAAAGACGATATCTTAAAGACAGTTTCATGTAAAAATAAATATGAACAAGGTTTAAATGGATAAAATAAAATTTTACATTTCGCTAAAATCACGCACTTAAAATACATTAATCGAGACGCATTATGTCAGATATTAGTCTGCATTCTTTGGTTCAGGTAAAGAATCGCACACTTATTTGGCCGCTTTTTTTACTAATTTCAAGGTATTAAGTAGAATTGACGCCACTCATTTAAAATTGACATTTTGAACAAATTGCATTTTGAAGGATAATGTTGAATGTTTTCCTGATTTGCATAATATTTTAGTAGATGGTAACACTAAGGCCGATAAAAATTGGTTTGGTCCAAAATTTATCAGATTTGGTTATACAAGATACATTTCTCTTTTGGTTATACAAGGGTTGTTCAAATATGAAAAAGATACGAAACGTCTTAACAGAGTAACCGTTAACATATTTGCCATGTCGCTATGGGAGAACGTAGTGAGACAAAGGCTTTTATAATGAGCGCCATCCAATTGACGCAGTAGTGCGTGGGAGGCCATGATAACTTTCACATTGCAAAATTCGACCATTCAGGGGTAGTGAGGAGTTATCCGATTTTGACAGCACAACATTTTAAACTGGCTGCTATTGATCGCTGGATGGTGACCGTATACCAGGAAAACTATGTGTCCGACAAGTCAGTGAGAAAAAGGAGTTCCTGTTTATGTGCTGGCCGTGAATGTTTGGTTGATGACCCGAGACCAGGAAAGGCAAACACAGTCATCACGGCCAATCTCACCGACAAGGTGGACGACCGACTGAGAAATGAACGACATGTCAAATTGCGAAGGTTGGTGGTGAAGGTGGATGTTAACAATGAAACAGTGTGGACAATTGTTCACGACAGGTTGCGTTATCCGAAGGAGTGTGCGCAGTGGGTTCCGAAGCAGCTCACTGACCAGCAAAAAAACTGCGTATGGATCTAGACTTCAACATCTGATTCGGTATCATGAAGACCCCGCTTTCCTGGAGCAGATCGTCACAGTTGATGAGATCTGGTGGCATCACTACGAGCCAGAGACAAAGCGGCATATCATGCAAAGGAAGCATGTATAGTCAAATGCCCCTAAGAAGTTCAAACGTGTGGCATCAGCAGGCAAGGTGTTGCTCTCCATCTTTTTCGACGTCCAAGGTCCGTTACTGTTGCCTTCCTCGATCACAGAAGAACCATCAACTCCGATATGTGCTGTGAGACACTCTGAAAACTTTGCAGGTCCATTAAGAACAAAAGATTGGGACTGCTCACGGAGGATATGGTTCTGCTCCATGATAACGCGCGCCCAACACGTCTCCAGGATCTCACACGCAGAACTCATCACGTTCAAGTGGGAGCAGCTTGACCATCCGCCTCACGGCCAGGACATGCGACACTGCGATTTCCATGTGTTTGGTCCCCTGAAAAAAAAAACTGAAGGGAAAGTGTTTCAACTCGAACGACAAACTCAGGGCCTTAGTGAAGAACTGGGTCTCATAATGGCCACAGGAATTCTGGAAACAAAGATTCCTAGGACTCGTTAACCAATGGGATTGTTATGATCAAGCTTATGGTGTACAATTTGAATAAAGTCTTCATTTATACCCGTATTGTCATTTCGTACCTTTTTATATGAACACCCCTTGTGTTTCAATTGCTAAACTTATGATTACCTAGTCACAATAAAATTAAACCTTTTTGGGAAATTTTCAAGTAATTTTTTAATAATGATTAATTATTAATAATATGTAAAATTTCGAATATGTTGAATAATTGCCAATTAAAATATTTGTTTAAGAAACATATAATTATTTCTTTAAGTATATAATCATATATTTATATTTCTGAATGATATAAAATTAATAAAACTTTTTTCCTCGATAATAACTAATGTCCAAATTTTAATATTTACAGAAATGTCGGGAAATTTTGAAATTTTCGTGCAAAAATATGCATTTTAAAGCAGAGGAAGAATTTATACATTGAATGGTTTAGCAAATATGCGGGGCGTTTCGAAATGCATGGGAAAAATTTAAGAATAGATTAAACAAGAATATCTAAACAAGCAATTTTCACCATGCAATGCACAAACTGAGAGTAAGCTCTGAATGGCAAAAATGGCGATTTAAAATGGAAAACTTGAGAATTTGAAATTTGCACAAAACTGTCTTACATACGAGTAAAATGCTTTGATATAAATTTATTACTCAGTTATGATTATGAAATATATATAGACACACACACGTGCGATATTATAATCAAAATAATTCATTCCATGTGCTATCTAAAACAAAACTAAAGACCTAAAATTAACACCTTTAGCACTCATAATTTTTAAATTATTGTGTGATTTATATGTGTTCATTACAATCACAAAAGTTATCAAAAATGTGAATTCATGCACTTTACTCAGAGTTTTGTACAATTTCAAAAATATATGAACAAGTGTTTATACCATTAAATTCATGTACAGGAAGTTTTTGCATACTACGATTTTTAGATCTTAATCTGTCATTCACTGTATTCAAATTCACATTTACATTATATTCATTATTAATAATCTAAAATCCTTTACACTAGGCAACATAACAATCGTGAATTTCTGTTTGATATAATCATGATTTAAAAACTCAATGGATCATATCTTTATTCTTCGAAGTTCCTTTTAATACATCATTCAAATACTGATTTGTTCTTGCTGGGGATTTGAATCATTTGGTTTTATGAAAGTTGCTCTACAAGCAACACGAGGGCTATATTGGCCCCGGACTCGTTATTTTGAACTTCGATCTAGTGACGAGAACGACACCTGAGCTGGCACTGCCTCTCCTAACATCCATATCAAGCTAACAGGAGGTCTTTGGGCACCGACTGCAATCGGCCTGACCGACAGACAGGTACCGACATTGCATTCGGTCCTTCAACACGGCTGGTATTTACTGGTATCGAGTCTCGAACCCTGGACTCGACGAAAAGGACTGATCAAGCTTCCATGAACTACCATGGAGCTACCAAGGTCACCAATAGGAATTTGAAGCAGATAAACATTAAACACTGAAATCAATCTTAAGTTCCTGTCAGAAATTCTCTAAAAAAATTTACTGGTATTCAATAAGGTATATTCTCCTAAGATATTTATATATATCTTGCATTTATTTTAAAAATTTTGACTTTTTGACTGGAGACATGAGGAGCATAATTAATTTCATTACTAAGGGTTGATAGACGTTTCTAGGATTGTATTGATGTTGGTGGTGACACATATTTGTACATTTATTGTAAATATTTATATAAAGTAGATGCTTTATACATTTTTCCGTATTTTTAGATTTCAAGCCAACAATTTTCATTTCAAACTAACGAATGTATACAAAAAAGTTTATCTTAATTGTATTTTGACTACTTAATTGTATTTTATCTTAATTGTATTTTATTCGACCATCCTTAACTTTAGATATTGAAAGTTCAGAATTTATTCGATATTCCATTGTAAGAGATATCCGACACCTATCTTTTGCATGACGCATTATCACAATAAATGAATTAAAAATATCGATTCAGTATGTGCAAAAGCTACTTGTATTTTAACAGTGTAGTGCTTACTGTTTAAATAATTTGGTCTGAATAAATAAAATATTTCCAGAGTTTTGATTAATCACCTCATACCCTTATGCTTATTTTACAAAACGCTTGCTTTAAATTTTCGGCGCTGGATGCCTTGTTATGTACCAGTTGATGTATCTTTTGAACCTAAAAGGAAGTGTTTTTTAAAAATGTATTATCTTTAACGAGTATAGTATTTCAATATTTTCTTTAAATTTTCCTTCTTTTAACTATTATTCTCTATAAAACTTTTTTTTTTTTTTTTTTGCTGTTTTCTCACAAAAAGGATTTATAATTTCTTAATTCTTTCTTTATTCATATAGTTTTCAGTTTTTGTCAGTATTTTTATCCACTTCACGATCTTTTTTCTTCTGAAGGGCCACACCTCCTTTAACTTAATATTCTTATTTTTCAACCTTTTTGGAGAGTATCTTAATGTGAACAAATCATCGTTACTATCAAATTCGAACTTTCGCTTCATGTTTAGGCACAGTTGTGAGAATGCGAGGTGGGGGAAGGAAAGGAGTGGAGGGAAAAATGAAATTTGTAGAGATTTATAAAGTGCGGAAAAAAAATTTTCGCATGTAAGAATGTTTAAATTTTGCTTTTCTGCAATTTAATTTGGTGTTCTTATCCCTTTACTAAAATATGCCGATAGATTGTATAAAAAAGCTATTTGAAACGATGCATTGTCCCATTGTTTAATTTAATTAGTAAGTAATGGAAAAAATCAAAAGAGTTATTATAATTCACTTCGATCAATGCAAATTCTATTAGTGAATGAAATTCCACATTTTAATCCTATTGTCATTACGTAAAGTACTGCTATTTTTTGAACTTTCGTTGTCAATTTCGAGTTAATTTTACGGGAAATAGTGCTGCAACTGTGTACCATTTTTTTAAATAAATGGTTACGAAATTCATACATGCTAAACTATTTCTACTAAATTAAACCAATGAATAATTAAACTAATGAATAATTAACGAAGATGTCTATCACCATATTCGAAAAACTCAAGTTTTGGTCTCTGGTTAGGGTTTTAATCACATCAAAATTGCAGTTGAGTCCTCAAAACGCAAAACTCTCTGTAATATGATTCAATCTGAACTGAAAACACTCCACTCACCCTAATAAGTTTGTAAAACGAAAATGCTACAATAAATTGAAGCATAAAATGACTTTATGTGATTTGGTGAAGTGTAGAGAACATCCATGTTATTTTTGTCTCCTAGATGTTGAAGCAGGCGGAATTGAAGACACAGCAGATATACGAAAGACGTGGTTTATTAAAAAACTGAGATTAGCTGCTCTTGGCTCAGAACTCTTTCAAAATGAGAATGTTTGGAAAAACATTAGATAGCAAAATATTCCTGAATTTTACTATGAAAAGGTTAAGAATATCCTGGATTGGATTCAAAATTATGAAGAAATGTAAGGAAAAATTTAACAAAATTTTACTTAAACTTTCTATGTTTCCAGATGGCTGGAACAGCTTAGTTTTCATAGTTGCGGACTCACAGCCGTGAGTTTTCCTCGTGTGAGAGGTTTCGAGAGTTCATGGCACAAAAGACCCGTGGTATAGTCAGGGCAGATGCTCGTTAAATCTGTCGAGGCTCAAAGACTTCCCGTTTGCGTTGTGTGGAAATTAATAGATCGAGGTCCTTGCTCAGGTGTTACCCTCGTAACTTGACCGACGCTGAAAATTACAAGATCCATCGTTAATAATTACCGTGTAGCTCCTAATGCGACATTAATAAGACCAAACCAAACTAGTTCAATGATGTCTGCACTGGGTTTTAAAACCAGGAACTCTGGACCTTTAGACGAATATTTTACCTAGGCGTTATGGTTGATTTCAAAAACGAGGCGATATCCTCACTGAATTTGAAACAAAAGCGTAGAATGTAAAATCCATTTCAGTTCCTCCAATAACCTAAAACTCCACTTAAGGGGACTTAGTACCTTACGAAATCAAAAGTACAACATTTTGACAAACTTTTTTCAATTCTTCATAAGACAACAATTTTTGCTCATTTCTGTATGAAACTTTGCCAGTTTGTGTAATAAAGTGCATAGTTTAAAATATTGGGTCAAGTTTTGCTATTAAATAAATATATTTTCTTATACAACATGAAATATGCGTTCAAAAATTTGAAAAATAAATTAGCTTACCTTACGTTACTCACAAGATAACTTTTGAAAGATGTACAGTAGAACCACAATTCTTATACCAAATTAAAGCTAAGTAATGACCTTATTCTGTGAACCTCAAATTTTAAATTTACCTTTCATTAAAAAAAATTGAAAAATTAAAAGTTACAAGTTTGTATTTAGTAACTTTTTTTTCATGTATCATGTTATAAAATAAAATCTAATTATCAAATAAACAAAATTGAGGTTCAAAGAATAAAGATTTACAATTTAAACACTCATGTAAAATTTTAAAGCTCTGCATGCAAAAGAATTTTTTTAATCCTGTGGAAAAGTGTGAAAATAGCAAACTGAGAAAAAGAGGTTTGTTTACATTGAATTACATAGAACAAGCCACTTTAGACATTTACATTTTTTGTTGCACAGGACGTAATAATTGTCGGATTTTGACGCGGTTTGTTTTAAAATGCTCCTAACATTCAGTACTATTTTTTAAAATCAAATTTAAAAATATCGAACTGGATGCCGGGGAAGCATGTATAGTCACCTGCCACTAAAAATTCAAAGACGTGTCGTCAGCAGGCAAGGTGTTGCTCTCCGTCTTTTTCGACGTCCAAGGTCTGTTACTTGTTGAA
>BMAW01113629.1:0-29584 GCA_019974015.1 Nephila pilipes
TTTTTTGCCGTAAAAATAGATTCAAATCTTTGTAATTCGGTTAGCCTTTTAAGCCGTAATAATTTAAAAGTCGTGTATGAATTTTGCATCAACGTAAAATACGAAAATGAATATTTTATCAACATGACCACAATCTACTTATATCCCAAAAAGGCTTTGCATATTTATAAGAAAGTTACTTTAAATATGATAGAAAAGTTGAATTTTCTGCTTTCGTATCATTTCAGTTCCAGATAATTGAGAGGGAAACAGATAGAAAATTTTGAAATTTATTTTTTACTTAGAAGAATAAAATTTGTTCCTGATATTGACATCTTGGTATGAGAATTTTTTTTAATAATGATATCGGAAAAAATATAAAGTTAATAAAGATTTCTATACAACGAAACGAATCTTATAAATTGGTTTTTTTTAAAAAAAAGAATCGAAAATACAATAGCATTTTCATCAAATGTATAAGCTAATAGACAAATAAATGTACTCGTCGCATGAAATTTAACCGCGTATTAAACAACTTAGAGGGAACTTAAATAGCACAACAAGTTGTTAACAATTACCTGTTTTAAATTTGAAATGGAGCATTGATAAGTTATTTAATAAGCATTCGTTTTATTCTTTTCCCGTTTCCCCAAGACAGATACTTTTCTATTTAATTATCATCTAAGTATTAATCATTCGTAACTAGTGTATAACTACATAACAACTAACATTAATCAATCTGAATAATCCTTTTGATGATTTTAATTAATATCAATTGAATGTGATGGAATAATTGGGGTATTTAATTTCTGGATATTTATACAAATTTATTAGCTTAAAAGTTATACAAAATAGATATTTTTAACTCGAGTTTACCAAAAAAGATACTTAACAAAATAATTTGTGTCGTTATTAATAGGAGTATTTCTTGAAGAAATTTTAATGTGAATGTTTAAAAGGCTCTGAGTTCTTAATTATTTTTTTTCAATTTGGTGTTCAAAAATTGAGGATGTTTTCTTCCGATTCCATATATGTATTATTTATGACAATGTGATTATTTAAATGTTGCAAAGGTACAGAATAAACAAATTTATAGATTAATGATTTTTCTAAGATACCATTTTTAGGATTCCGATACACTTTCTTCAAAATCTACTTCATAAATCACAGTTCTTATAATTTCCACGTTATAAATAGAGGCTCTTTACAAAACGATGAATATAATATTTAGTAACAAGCCCTTTTTTACGGTATCGTGCAACATTTTAATAAAAATTAACGAAATTTCTTATCCTAAAATTAAAATTTTTTACTATGTTCAATTTTTGTAACTATACTTATATTCAGCGCATAGAATGTTACATTTATAAGTGTTATGCAAGTTTTCAACGTTATTAATTCAATGAATTTTATGTAAGATGTTCCTTAAAGGTAATTAACCTACTTACAAATGAATGATTCATTTTAAAAATCATGGATTTCAAACAATCATAACTTTTCGGGAATCAATAAAATGTATGAAACATATATGTTTGCAAATTTCCAAAGGGCGATTTTAAGCTGAATATAGTGATTAGATTGTAACGCTCACAAACATTTTCTAATTTGTTTTATTTATGAAAATTAAGTTATAACATAAAACTTGTCTGGTAGGACACTGTTGTAACTGGTAAAATTTGTAGGACACTGTCTTTAAATCATGACGTTTCTGCAAATTAAACAAAATGATCATTTTAATCACATTTTTAAACAAAATTAAGTAAAACAAACAATTTCTGGTGTATTTTTTTATCATCAAAGTATATAATAACATTCTCTATAATTATTTTCTGGAGTATCTTCAACTTCTTCAGTTGGCCAATCAAATATGTACCAACAAAATGGCATATGATCTTGAATGCTATCCTGAACTCGATTTAAATCATCTAATATATTGTTTACTGTTAAATGACACTTTGCATATTTAGATTTGGGTTAAATGAAATGACAAGGGAATGGAAAGTTTTTTAATCAACATTTACGAGTCTTTTTTTTTTCAGTTCAAACAATGTAGTTTAGGAATTCAACGATTCCATGAAAAACGTCTAAACTATTTTGTTTGGACAGGAATGAATGTAATGATTTGTATAGTTTTTAGCCAGATTGTGGATTTACCTTTTAGGATGAGTTCGCGACAAAAAAAAAAAGAATGTTCAGCAAAAACTTGACTTATAGGATTTTTGAAATAATCATTTCAAATGTAAATACTGTAATTTATTATCTATTGTTAATAGAATATATCTAAGTATAGAAATGTGATTTTCTTTACTTAAAAATACATATAAATATACTTACATCTCAATGTAAACGTTTCCAAACTTTTAATTTTGCAATAAGTGAGGATTATTTAAGCTTCCAATAAAATACAATCATTTTTACTTGTCGCAGATGTTTGAGTTCCTTCAAATTCCAAAAAAGAAATTACAGGAAAGTTTCAGATTCAGTCCCTATAAATGATTAATTCTTTATTCAAAACAATATTTTATTTTCTATGTAGATTCATACACATTTGTTCATTTTATGTCCGGTTTTTCCTTTCAAATTGTTTAAAATAAACTTCATTAAAGTAAAATTGTCTAGATTTTAATAAATTTTCATGTACTATTGTAAAAAATATTTTAATCTAATGTTAAGTTTTGTTAAAATATTTGGAAGTAAAATCAAGCATTAATACATAGACGACAAGTTTTTGACAAATTTATATAAAATTTTACTAAGAATGATGAGCTTAAAATAAAATTTAGGTTTTTGACAAATTTATATAAAATATTACTAAGAATGATGAGCTTAAAATAAAATAAATTAAATTTTGATTAAGTAATTTTATTTTCATTACTTAAGAAATGTAAAAAAGATGTAATATAATATGTATAAAACTTCTTTGAATAAACAATAAGAAACTGAAAGAAATGCATCTTCTAAAAATCCAATTTTTCTTAATTGCAGGACTCATTTTCTAAATTGCTTTTGGAGACTTTTTCTTTTTACTCAGGGTGTAATAAAATGTTTAAATCTGGTTGTGATGCTATGTTGTAATGAGATTACAAAATAATGTTTAAAAAAAGTAATTAAATCAAATCCTTTGTTTTTTCTTAAATACAAGGATGCATCAAAAATTCTCAGCTTTCTTTAAAAAGCTATGTATTTCAATTTTTAAACAAACAATTTTATCAATTTCAAAGCACTTTTCATTACATTTAAAACATTTGTCTAATTGTTCATATAGTTGTTGGGAATAATTTTGATGCTCATCTGCAATGATGGTTCAAAACTGTTAACTCCCCCCCCCCTTTGATTGCTTCACATCTTGTAGAGGGTTGCTTTCGTGCCCCTCTCCAAGCGCCGAAACAAAAAAAATCGTTAAGAACTAGATGAGGTGAGTAAGATGCGTGGGGCAAAGGAGTCATGCCATTTTTGACCAAAAAGTGTAGCATTGAGGTGACCTTTTTTAATGGTTAGTCAGAGCCCGAATGACAAATTTGGCTGCGACTCTTCTCATTTCAATACTTTATATTTTAAAATTCTCTGAGATGAGTTCCCACATAATCTAGTTAAATCCCTCACATGTTCAATGGCTCGGAGTTAGTCTTCGAACGCAATGATCCTGAATTTACTCATATTTTTGTCTGTTCGAGTAGTTGAGGGATGTCAAGAATGAGGTTTGTTATTAATCGACATCTCAGCATATTTGAAATGAGAAAATCGTTCTTGCACATAAATATTTCACGAAGCATTATATTTATAATATAATCTGTTTTCAGTGTCAGAACAGTTTGTTAGAGGTTTTTTTATGAGGTGTAAGCCAAACTTTATAAACACGTATTGCCCACAGAAAGGAACAAAAGAAAAGGAAAAAAGAGAACGAGAAACACCTGTAAGGCAAGAAAATTCTCTACGCGTAGATGAAACCTTCTCTGGTGAAGCTGTAAGCAATACGGAACTCGCAAAGAGTTGAGTAACGAGTCCTTCGCAGGAGAATTGTTAATCCATGCAAGCTTAGTCTTGGGTAGCATTGTCACAGGAAGTTTTGGAAAACTCCTTACAGAAAAACCAAAAAACTCTGTAACTAAAATATTTTGTTACATTATTAAAGATTTAAGGAAAAGAATAATAAAAACTCTATTTTCTTTCAAATAAATAATTGAATTTTATCCAACATAGTAACTTTATTGTAAACATCGTCGTATTTTCAAACTTGATTAAAAAGGTAATAATGTTGAGAATAAATTCAGAAAATGCTATTGAAGGATGCAATAATACATAGTTTCTTTGTTTTTCTTGTGATACAATTAATATTCACACATGTTTAACTATATACAATATTATCTTGTTATTTTACGTATGAGAATAAATATGCTAATGAATTATTTGTTTTTAGACGAATTTTTTAATCATTTAAGGGATTTTTAATATCCACGTAAACCAGACGTTTTGTCTATACAGTAGAAATTAAAATTATTCTAAACAAAAGCTAACTTAAGCTAAAAACCGATTTGGATGTATCTAAAATATATATAAAATTTTAAAAATTTAATTGTATAAACCTTAATATTATTGTTTACTTGTTTTGTACAAAAAACGTATCTTAAAATGTTTTATTTAACATTTAATAAAGCTTATTTTATGTATATAAATTTATGTTGTGAGTAATTACAAAAATATGATTATATTGCTTTATAGTAACATTAATGTCTAAAATGTCAAAACATCTGCATTTAAAGAAAATAAGCATTTTAAGTAGGTCTAAACCATCAAAATTTAATAAAATAAAAATTTCTGTATTAAAGTCACATAAAACAGACTTAATTAAATTTTGAATGGACTTAAGTAAAGAAATTCTGTAGATAAATGAAAATTATTAGAAGGTACAGTATTGAAATTAGCATTTATACGCATAGTTCGAATGTAATCAAGGAATTCACAAATTTACTCAAATTATTCGTAAACTATGCTTGATTACAGTGCAGATTTATAAATATATTTAGTACTACTGTAAACTAATGAATAACTGGTATTGTAACTATAATTAACTAATAAATAATAAACTGTAAGTAATAAACATTTAAATAAGGGTAACTAGCCGTAATTCAGTAAATTTGACAAAACCTGGAAGCAAAAAGGTTACTAATAAATTATTTTCTTATCCAATTTAAATAAAATATTGTAGAATAAATTATCTTTAAAATATTCAAATGATTTACATTCTTTAAATTTATAAATGAATTCAATGATTATCATTAGAGTTCTTTCTATTATCTGGATAATAACAAAATATTAAAATTTTTATTACCAAAAAAGGGAATTACTTTTTGGAAGTGCGGAACTAAATAAAGTAAAGAACAAGAGCTAACCTTATTAAGAGAGCTTCAAAATAATCATTTTAGTTTTAAGTAAAGCTTAAGAACTCTTTAACTTTAAAATAAGATACAGTGTTAAACAATTAAGTTATCAAGTGAAATCAAACTTGTTAAAATAACTGCATAAACATATATTTGAACTTCAGAAAGTTTAAACACAAGAGGCATTTTAACATTTGTAGTGAAAAAGTCTTTCTGTAGCAACGAGGTTTCTAAATCCCGACAAGATTCTTTTTAAGTTCAGATATGTACTTATAAAATGGGAAGAATCAACATGCCTGCTCTTTATACTCTTTCAAATGTTGAATCTTATTTTCGTTAAAAAGACTCTTCGAAGCTAAAATTCCTTCAGAAACCTGCAAAATACCCAGAGGCCAAACATATTTTTTTTTTCTTTTTTTCAACATCAAAAGTGACTTTTGAGGTAACTTCAGATTCTCCTTGATCTTTCCATATAAATGCATTTGTAAATATCAGTCCATATTTTGGAAAGAAAAAAGTAAAGATAAAACGCTCAAAAAATGTGTTTGCTTTGGAAAAGTCACGGTGAAAGGTTTTAGAAGGGATTATGGTATAAATCAAACATATTCAAATAATTTAGACTTGGGGAAAATGAATCAGCATTTTATATTATATTTTGGTTTCAAAAAAATTAAAGTTATTTTATTGATTAATTTTTCCCTTTCACAAAGACTACTAATATAATATGTTAGCTAAATTAAATTGAAAAATATATTAAAAAGTGTTATATGCATCAAGAAAATTTAAATATTGATATAAATATTCATTTGACACCTAATTATTTGAGTTAAAAGTATTATACTTAAAATAATAAATCTTTTTAAAAAGGACATAAAATATGTAAGACTTTCTAAAAGAAATAACAAAATTATGCAGTTTAAAATACTGCTTTAACTCTCTAAAATACTCGTATCTATGTGTTATTTTTTAACATATTTTCTTTAAACAAGAAAATCTGATATAGTTTAACGTTTATGTACGAGATAATTACCTCGAAAAAAAGTTAAAAAATATTACTCTGTCTTCTCTGATATTTATAATTCGATTTTCATTCTTTAATTTTTTTTGCTATAACTCAATATATGTTTTCTTACGTCAATATATTTCCACGTAACGTGAGCATATTTAGAAAATAATTATATGATAAGAAAGCAAATAAGCAATTCTTTAAAATAGTTTTCATCGTCATTTTTATAAAAAGAAAGGAAGCATTTAATTAAAATTTATGAAATGGGATGAAATAATGTATATAAAATTGAACGAAATTTATTGGATTCAATGTTTTAAAGCGTAATAACATTTTATTTATTATGGAAAGCTTTGCTTTTGAAAAGCGTTATTACATGGAAGTTAAAATAACTTTCTTGCGTAATCTCTCACATTACAAGTACGTGATGTAGAGTATGCATTTTATTATCATCCTCAAATATTAATCATTTGTAAGGAAGCTTATAATACATTTTGAAACAATATGTATTTCATTAACTATTATATTTATGCTGGAATAAGTATTTTCTTATGTTTCATACAATCGTGAATTCTCAGAACTTAATAAAAGGAATAAAAAAAATTGCTTCAGTCCACTTTAACTTTTATTCACTCAATACGATGTTAATTTATTTTTGAGCAATGCCTCCAAAATATTCCAACTGAAAAATATACATATAATACGTTTATTTCCGAAGGGAAATATTTGTTTATTCTTTGTTTTCTTAAATTTATCATTTACATAGAGGAAATACAGGAATAACAAAACACGTTTGATTTAGTAAATCCAATACAGATTCCTTGTTATTTGAGATACTATGAAAATATAAAGAATGCAAAATTTACAAATAATCTGAAGAAGAGTCACTGGATTATTGACTTTTACGAATCTTGAAAAAGTCAAATAAAGACAGCAAATAAAGTAACAAAACTCTTTATCCAACAGATGTCGTTTGAGAAACACTAAAGTAAATTCACAATACAAGAGAAAGCGATCACTAAAGTTTGCATTTGAGATCGTTTCGTATGTTTATATTGAGGTGTTCAACGTGCAGTAGAGAAAGGGCTATGTCGGAATAAATACTATTTAACAGACGTAATGCATTAGTTTACATCGAAGGAAGATAAGTCACTGATTCCTAAGCTTTGCGTTTCTATATAGTTTAAAAACTAAGCTATTTGTTGAAAGCTCACTAGATAAAATATTTTTTGATCAAGAGGATTTTTAAAATAGCACTATAAACTCAATATCAAATATCTTTTATTTAAAACTATAACGCAGATGGTGAACTCCTGCCATACTGAGTTATTGAAATATTTTTTTCTCGTTTCTTTAAATTTTAAAACTTATCCTACTGGAATAATATATATAACCAATTCAATAGAATTGATCAAATCATATACTCCAAGTTACATTACCTAAGAAGTCAGAAACAAACATTCAATTCTTCACTTAAAAAATTGATACAGTAGCAGCCAGATGAGTTTTAGCTAATTAGATTGGCCAAGTAAAATACTACAAACTTTAGCAAAAACTGTGGAATTTATTAAATTAAATGTCATGAAAAAAAAATTATAGGATGACGTAATACAAATAAATAAGCATGTATTTTTGTAAATCCTATCTGAAAAGAATCCATTATTATTAAAAAACACAATGTGATACAGAAGTACAACGGCCTTCAACAAAAAAGAATTAAATCGAAAAAGTCTGGAGTATATTAAAACTTGTGGAAAATAGCACTTGAATCCATAGTATTGGAGAATAATTTAGGTATCTAATAATATAAATGTAATGTTTACAGTAATTTATAAAATTATTTGTTTTTAAAACTTTTTTATTATTATAAATTAGCTCCACACATTTTATAAAGTTACATAGCCTCATCATTGTAAAGCTACTAGGAACATCTAGATCATCATTTATATATATATATATATATATATATATATATATATATGTGTGTGTGTGTGTGTGTGTGTGAGGCAACGACGTGCGTACGTGATGAATTCGATTTATCACCTTTTTAAATTGGTACCTTTAACACCAATTCAAATTCTGACGTTAATAACTGCAAATGCTTTTACCTTTCGAGTTGCTTTCCGTGACTAATATTCTCCAGCTCCATTAGAGAAATCAAGAACATTCATGTACAGGAGTATTTAAGAAAATAAATTAAGAGGAACTATATTTTATTGAATTAAATGCTTTTGTATGAAATATAATTTAGAAAACTACCCTGCAGTTACAACACAATGATGGAGCTAAATTATTAGCGATCAATATACTGTGATCCGTCAGTTTGTCTTCGACTATACATTGTTGCGTCAAATGTATTAGGCTTGAACCACACAAACTGGTTGTTGCTATTTCACATGATTCGTGCGTTGCATTCCCACTCCGCGTCTAGTATTGCATATTAATGATCTTCACTAGGTTTCCTGGTTAAGTGTAGATTGCGTAACGCCTTTCACCCAAGACGGACAGCTCACTTTTTAAAATGAGCTCAACTTTACAATTGTTTCTGAGCAAGAATACAGAAGAAAAATAGAGACATAATGAGTCGATGTATTGTGATATTCCAGTAGCAATTACGAGAATTACCAGTACGAAGGAAACGCATTATGGTATGTTAGGTGCTTTTATTTACAATAGAAGTTTAAATTTTTGTTTAGATGACCTAACTCCACGTGCCACAGAAATACACCGTATAAGCTACTTGTGGCCCGTGAGGTGGCCAAGCTTGAACTCGGGTTAGTTGATGAGACTTGAATTAATTTGATATTTTAAACGTCTATTTAAATGCATTTAGAGAGTTTAATTACAGAGAAAAAAATTAAATGTTGAAGTTTAAATATTCAACAGAGTGCATGATAAATTTTTTAGCATCACAATTGGATTTGACTTTCCCCTCTGTTAACTATGTATTTCTAAGATTAATTAATCATGTTTAGTGATGCAAAAAGGTAATAACCAGTGGTCGTCACGTGACTACTGAAAATCGCACATAATGAAAATTTGAATGAGGTAAATTAATTTAAAATTTATTTTACTGAAATAGTTTGGTTATAGAATGTATTTATGGCTTCTAAACGATGAATATTGCAACATATTTGCCTGAATGCATTAAAACAATCACAAATTGCATAAATAAATATACGCACACTTACAAAAATATCCGTCAGTATATAAAATTATTTTAAATAGAAAGTAAAGTTATTTTAAATTGATGTCTTTTTTTTTTAGTTTCAGTAAAGCACATTAAGCCTGTAGTTAATATCTTAAGCCATTTGTTGCATATTAGAGATAGTTTATTAAATCATTAACATGTACTTAAATTTTTTTCGGGGAAAGTGAAAATTATAAATATAAGAAAAGTAAGTACATTACATCATTTGCAAGTATTAGCATATGGTTTCATTATAATATACTAATAATTGATTATGCCAAAAATCATTTTATAAAGATTGTTACTCTATTAACAGCAACAATTATGCATATTAAATTTTAATATACTATTTAATTAGAAGCATAAATATTCAAAAATATTTTTGAAAAAAAAATAATGAGTGAATAATTAATATTGGCATGTGCTACTCGAAGAGTCTTACATATTTAATACTACAAGAAATTTAAGCAAATGTAAAAAAAAAATATTCTAGAAAGACAAGAATCTAGATAATCTTCTAGATAGTTAGTGAAAATACTTTAGTAATTTTAGAAAAAGGTTCTTTGGAGACATTGTCATAGTAATTATTACTTACCAAGCTTAAATGGCGTTCGTAAATTTTTGGATCTGTGATGTGTCTAGCTAATTTTAAATTATTTATAAGATATCAGAGTTATTTCGATGATAGATTCCTAGACGCCAAATTAAGAAGTATTTAATTAAATGGCTTCTCAGATGATTCTTAAAGAGTTACATAAAAAATAAATCTTTCTTTAAATTAAAAACAATAATTTAACATCCTAATAGGAAAAAAATAAGATTTACAAGTTACTATTACATAATTTGCGAAGAGTTAATTAACAAACTAAATAAAAGTGTCATACACTAAGTTAAATGCGCGTAAAAGCTGCAAAGTTATATATGTGATATTTCTCTGTAAAAGTAGTGCAATTAAAAAAATTTATGTCTCTTCTAAGCGATGTTAACAAACTTTTTAAATACTGAAATAGAAAATTAGAGTTTCTTTAGCTCTTTAAATATTTACATGAACAATTTCTGGAAATGGACGCAGGTTTGCTGGAAGGAGTATAATTAGTATAACAAGAAAAAAAATCATATTTACAGAATACAGTAGCTAAAAAGAGAAAAAGCTTAATTAATTTATTTTATATCGTTCTTTTAAAATAACGTGAGATTAATGGGATTAACAAATATTTTTGCTAACAATAATCAAAAAAGTTTCATTTGATTCTATAAATTATAGATAACAGTTTTTGCATTCATATTACGATACGTCGGATATAATGCAAATTCTACACAAACACCAAAGGTTTTGAAAGCTAGTCGTACCTATTTCAATACTTGACCACTTCTATTTCTATATATAGCTTCCAAAGACTCCTTTTCTACTAGAATGTAATTAGAGTCGTGTATGCAATAATTTTGTTTTGATGTTACATAAACTTCAAGGGGGAGAGTGTTATTATTATTATTGGCAGAAAAAAACATTTAAAACATTGAAACAAAATTAAAATTTAGTGCTATTTTCGTGTTCGTAGATGCAAATGTTTCTCACTCTGAAAGTTATTAACTTACAGAGTCTGTTATCTGCTTAAAATAATATACACCTATAATTATTATATTTTTATTTAAGCTTCTGACACATATTATTGGACTGGGTCAATCTCTATTTATGTTGCATTAAATGTGAGGTAAGAAATTATGTTGTGTTGTTTAAATACCTAAAGACAAACTTTTTTCAAAGTAGAGCTTAAGCACTTGTAAAGGGCCAACTTAAATAAATACACGCATACAACAAAATTCAACAATCAAACCTAAAAGTAAAACTCCAGTCTACGCCATTTTTCTCTACACACCCCATCTCCTCATTTCACTCAGGAATACATACAAGTTGGCAATTTCGAGCATCCTATTTGTGAAAAGGGGAAGAGCAAGTAAAGGACGCCACTTAAAATGGGAACGATTCAAAAAGATGCTAGTTCTCTCCTTTTTTCATCCCCCCTTCCGACAAGGGGCTTGAGATGCGACAAAAAATAGACACAACCAATTTATTACGTCCGGATTTGGAATGGATTTGTCGCGCAACATACAAGGAGTGGGGCGAGGGCATATCTGATTGCTCGACAAGCGTCTAGGGCTACGACAGGAAAATTGGTTTAGGAAAGTGGATCCCTCCGAGCTCAACGTTTGGAGACGCGCTTTGTTGAAGCTTACAGACGAGAAAGTGCAAAATATATACTTTTTCCACCCTCAGAGATAATAAAATAGGATACAGAGTAAAAAGAACTCTTGCTTTGGGAGGCTGAAGAGATATACGATTAAGTAAAGGATGTGAAACAATTTAGATTGACATTCTTAAAGTGGCTCAAGGCGAAAACTACTGTCTTGAATCAGGAGCTATTGTTTCTGAATTGTTAATATTACGTTTCTATTCATAGATATCTTTGTCTAGGAAATACTTTAGTAAGATCAAGGAAATTTAATGCTTTTTTATTTTATTACTTTTGCTTATTATGCATATTTACAGTATTAATTCTTGCTCTTTAAAATTCATGACAAATCATAAATGTATTAAATAACATTTAAGCTTATAGTGTGTTATAGATGTATTTAAATATAGGCGTTAGCAATTTAAATTGGCGCAGTGTTAGTTCCTTTAACAAATAGAGGCGAAGCAGATAGAGGCTCAGCACATTAGTAACTTTAAAAAAAAAAGTGCCAATATAAATACCATTAAATTATATTAAATTATTAACAATGTAGAAATATAGTTAAATAGTATATAAACTTCTTAAAAGTACGAGTAAAGAGAGAGTAGAAATGAAATGATATAAATAAATGCTTTTTTATTAAGTTATTTTTTCATTAATTATAAGGATATAGTCGATGTTCAATTACAAAATATTTAGAATTGTTATAAGTTACTTCTAAAATTTGTATTAGTATTACTAAACTGGGCTAATAGAGATAATAGTATTTTCAACTCATATCAATATCAGTTAATTAAACCTGTATTAAAATTGAATTTGTATATTACAATCCCATATTTTTAAAACCAAATATATTGTAAAAAATCATAAAATTTATAATTAATATATTTATCTCGGTTACGATTGATTTATTTGGAAATATTTTTATTCATATTCCCAATCAATTTAATAAATTTATGTGAAAACATAAAGTTTTTAGGAAATGTACTATTAGAATTTCGTATGTTACAAAAATATTTTTGAAAAATTTAAATCTCCTTTCAAATCCTATTTATAAATCACGTTTAACATTTTGAAAAATTATAATTCTTAAGGAAGCTAGATATTTTTAAGAAATTTCTGTAATGATACTTGATGTTATTGCATATTCCTCTTTACCTTAATGGTTGCATCAATAGCAAATTATGAAAAATTTCTGGAATATAAAACATATACAAAAACTCTTATACGTGAGTTACACGCAACTTCACTGTATAGAAAATATTCAGTCATTACGATAAAAGTGCAGGAAAATGTAAATTTTCAAAACATTTTTTAAAATAGCAAATGCCACATAAATAAATTTTAATATTTTAAACTCCATGGTTGGGGAGAATATATAAATTTTAAACTTTGTTCCCCTTTTCAAAATTATGCGTGAAAATAGCAGAACTCTGATTATTCACTGAGGAAAAGGAAATTTGAGGCCAAATGCTTGAGAAAATTAGCTTGTATCCTAAATTTTGAATTGTTAAATTTCAGAAATTAGTTATATACATTTGCTACTGTATTATAATTCCAAATTATCTCTTTTATATTTATTTATATAGAGTACAGTAAAAATATTAAAAACAAAATAGAAAGTGTTTCATATATACATAAAAACTATTCCAATAATGCGTTTTGTTCAGAAGAAAAGCTAAATTAAACGTATGCTATTTATCTGATTTTATAGAATATTTAGTGACCTAGAGGGAAAAATTACAAAACCCTATAACTTAGTTCTCATTTACTAA
This sequence comes from Nephila pilipes, assembly GCA_019974015.1. Taxonomy (NCBI): domain Eukaryota; kingdom Metazoa; phylum Arthropoda; class Arachnida; order Araneae; family Nephilidae; genus Nephila; species Nephila pilipes. Next base: position 13,560 of record BMAW01113629.1, read on the forward strand.
ATTACACACTATGGTAAGTATTTGTAGTAATAATTAAAGCATGTACGAATACAACTAAAATTAGAATGAGTGGAGAAATAAAGAATGGCATAATCAAAGAGTCACATTTGAACTTTCTAGCTAAAAAGCTAGAATTAGCTAAAATTATAAAATGAAAAAAAAATGCGACTAATGTTAAATGAATGGGAAGAATATAAAGAAAACCTGAAACATATTATTTAAAAATATATTCTTGTCGTTTTGTTTGTTTACTAACATAATTTTTTAAAATATATGTTTAAATGTACATGCAATTTTTAATAATGTACACGCACTCCAAAAATGTTGCTCGCAAAACATTGCTGAATATATCTTTAAAATATTTGTTTCGTTTTTCATTAGAATTTTTTTAAGAAATATATATAATATTTTCCTTTTAAAAACAAAATGTAAAGTCGGTTAAAGAAATATTTCAAAGTCTGTCTAGCAACATCAAATGTACATTATAACCATCTTCAATAAGTAACGATACAATCATCTTTATATAATGATACAAGTGTGTATGTATTTGAAGATAAAACAAAAATTCTTTTAAAAACATTTTTATGAAATACATTATACATCTGTATATTGTAACTACATACATGAAGCAAGAAGAGAGTATTAATTTAAATTTTCAAATGAAACTAAAAAAGTGATAGAAATCAGTTTGTTTTTAATTTCTGATTTTCATTCGTTTCTTTAATTTGTCACGAGTATAAACGTTTTTTAAACCATCTAAGAAAAAATACTTTATCAAATACTCCCTTTTTACCCTTTATCTCAATGATTTTTCCGTTTTCATTAACAATGAGAAACAGTGATTTGAAAAATACACAATATAAATATACATATTCACGAAATGTTTCAAAACTTTACTCAAAGAATTTTCAGAATGTGCTCATTTTTACAAAAGCATAGATCATAGAATTTTTTTTTATTTATATCACAAATATAAGTAATAATAAAAAAAAACCTGAATGAAAACATAAAAGAATACCTTCTTGAAATAGAATATGGTAAAAAAAACTACATCAGATAGTATTGTAAAAGAAGAAATGGGAGATGCGGATGTTTGTTGGAGAATTGAATCCATCCACAACATTGTTGCTCCTCCCAGTGGATTTTTGTTCGAAATTTCTTTGTTACTGTCGTCCTGCTGTGATTAATGTTTAAGAAAAATTTATGTTTTTTCTTCAGTATGGTTTTATTTATGGGTTTCTAGGTTTTGTGAAACTACATATCTCAACATATTTTTTTCCGTTATTTTTAAGATGCCAGGAATAAAAATATTTCAATTTCTAGAACTTTCTTTCTTTCACTTATTTATTTTTTCGAATTTTTTTTCCTACTTACAGGTAATACATGAGCATTTTAAAATTATATAAATTGTAATCAAAAGTTTACATTAAATATATATCTTAAAAGTAGAAAATTTATAGGAAACTGAAAAAAAAACATTTTTGTTCGTTATATCTCTTTAAATAAATTTCGTAACTCAAATACGAGGGTGGTTCAAAAAGTACTTGAATTTGAAGACAGAAGGGATCATAAAGATAAATTGCTGTTTCAATAGAGTGCTACTGTCTGTTAAACGTAGTCGAAATAAATTTGATATTGATTTATATGGTTTAGTAGTCATTTTTAGACAAATCAAAATTTGATTGTTACCGCATCGAGTTGTCACTGTCGGTGAGACCTGGATTCATCGTTATACACCAGAAATCAAGCAAAAATCAAAGGGTTGGCTTGTTTCCAGTGAATCTTTCCAAGAAATGTCAAAGATGAATTATGTGGAAAGATTTTGCATTATGCGAAAAAAATCAGGATCACTAATACGTGTAACTGAAACTTAGGCAGATGTCTAGTGAGTCATGATGCTTCAAAAAAACGAATCAATTTCGATGTTACGAGCCCAAACTCTTGGAATTTCTGAGGACTTATCACGCAACCCTCGTATTTAATATGTTCCTTAACATGGACTTAAATCGTCACTTTTGAATCTAGCTTGGAAAAGCTTTATCTATTTCTTTTATCCTAGTTTGTTTTTATTAAAAATATTAATATTCTTATTAGAGTTTAATAAAGTACTAAAAATGTTTTTGAAAAAAAAAAAAAGGAATCGTGCCATTTTTACAACTACCCAAATTCGTTCCTCGTATATACAGGAAACGATTGTGAAAATTTGTACGTTATTGAAAGCAGAACTATTGTGTTTTGCACTAAGAAATCGTTTTATGTACGATTTATCATCTATCTTCTTTTTAACAAATGTAAAGACATTTATATTTGTTAAAAAGAAGATACACATTAGAACAAGATACATACAAGAAACTTTACATTTTAAGAAGTTACTTTGAAAGGTGCATTTGTTCCTTCATTCAGATTTTCCACATCAACTTGAGATCATTTTTTTTTAATTTGCCAAAAAAATGTAAGCAATACCCTACTTTTTGTTCATTAATGTATTTTATAATTTACAATCCGAAACAAATGAAAATTTTGTATTGAGAGGAGTAAGTAATTAGTCTGATTTTAAGAATTGTATTCCAATATTTATTTAAATGTTATGCTACATAAGATTATTTCTACAAAGAGTAATATGAGGATTGAATACACTTAGCACTTAAAAAAATGTTTCCTTTTTAAATACCTTCTCTAATAACTTAATTCTTTGATTTCTATAAACCTTAATTTCTTTTGTATGTAAATTCAATCTCTAACAATTTTGAATTAATGATTTATATTTTTCTTTCCCAAAACTACAATCATCAGTAAATTATAATATTTTAAACAGATAATTACTATTTTTATTTTTAATGAATAATTTAACATTAAACTCTTTGCTTATTATCATGTATAATCTTAATAAGAAATTTTATGCTCATAACCATACATAAACTAGAACAGATGAAATTATATTCAGTGCATAGTAAAAAATGTTTTTACTATTGTAAGTTACATATGTTTATACGGTGTGATATATTTTACAAGTTTAAAAACACTTTTATGGTAAACAGATAAATGAATGTGATAGAAATAGTTCTTAGCATCGAAACAATAGTATTTTTCCGTAAACAGTACTATCAATAAAATTTATTCAAATATTTAACCTAGATTAATGTGCTTCTAAGGATATCTGAAGAGTATTAAATATTATATTCTTAAAATATGCATGCTTAAAAACTTTGTGATGGATGAAATAATTAAACAGAAATATTCATCCGCGCGTGGAACTGATTAAACTCACTTCTTGTTTCAAATTTTCCTCAATTATTTCTTAACTTCTTGACTTCAGTTAAAAAGAAATTTTCTTCTGATATTCTGATTGAAATTTAGCATTAATATTTGAGAAAATTTAGAGTTTCGTGGATTTTGTAAGAAGGAAAAGTATATGATTATTTAAATGTTGTTAATGAACTGACTTAAATTAGTTTACATGGTATCTTATACTTGTGGAATATAACAAGCTTATAATGAAAGTTTTTTAAAAGTAATTAGATAGTTTTAAATTTCTTCACTTCTTTACTTTAGAAACAATGAATACTGAAAAATATATTTAGTCCCATTTTTAGTTTTCTGAAGCAAAAATAAAAAATAAAAAAAAATTAATTTTGTTAAGATTAAAAATAAAAGTAATTCTTAAAGTTTAATTTTTGAAACATCATTTAGGTATCGCATTGCTCTAAGAATACGACGTTTTAATTTAACCAAAAATACTTAATTTATAATCTAAATGGGTATTAAATCATCTTTCTCTAAGAAATTTATGTATTTTTCTGGTGTTAAGCAATGCACTTATTATTTTATTGAGGAAAAATAAAAAAAATTAAAAACAGTAAAAATATATAATGAACATTAACGTTTATAAAACTTACCCGAAACATTCAATAGATTTTAGAGGGTAATTATTGCCTTTTATTTCGAATGAAATGCTTGTAAAATATATAAATTAGCTCTTTTTTACCAGGTCAAAAAATAAAAAAGAGCTCTTACCAAAGATTTAATTTTGAAACATAAAAACAATTTAAATATATACTACTTGATATTTGACTTTTTAAAAAGCATATATTAAGTATTTTCCTTTAAATAAGTATTTAATAACTTATTCCTTACGTTTGAAATAATTGAAATTTCTTTAAAAGTTTTCTTTTTCTTATAGGGTAGAAAGATTGTAATAAAACAACAATAACTACTGCACAATTCAGATATTTCTGGTATAATATTGAAAACTAAAATACTTTGCTTAAAATAATCTTAAAAAAAAAGAAAACATTTTTTATAGAATCAGCCGATAAAAAACGAAACCAAATCAAATCGTCATTGATTGATTGATCAAGTGTAATATGCATGAGTAAAAAAATGATAAGTGAACTTCAGCCTTGTACATTGAGATCAATCACTCTGTTTTTCTGTAAACTTAGAGAGTCTACGGTTTTTGACAAAATAACTTAAAATAATCATTATGTTAAAAGTATTGTTTTATAATTATTAGAAATTTTATATAAAGCAGACATCTTGAAAAAATGCGCTTTAAAATGAAAAGAAAAGAAATTTCGAAAGACAATAGAAGTTATAATTACTTTGCTAATATTTACTATTCATATTTCATACATGAGAATCTACATTTATAATATTCTAAAGGGATATTTTTGTCAAAAAAAAAAAAAAAAAAAAACTAATGTTGTCTAATCATCTTATTTCAAAAAATCCCATTTTTACTGAAATTTAAACTTCTGAAATTATTGTTTGTTAATGTTCAGGAATTTTTTTATGTGTTTTTAGAAGGAAAAAAAATGAATCTGTTTAAATAGTTTTTCTTGTTTGTTTGAATTGTACAATATTATTTGCATTCTGATTGAAAAAAATGTAAAAACATAAAATTATTCAATTTATTTAAGCAAATCAACTATATAATGTTTCCTTAAATGACATTGAAAAAATGTTAAAGTGATTTTTGTGTTAGAGTGTTTGATTAAAATTTTTAAGAAAACAATACAATGCTTGAATATTGATAAATTTTGATACACGCACAAACTTACCGAATTTTATTGGTGTGGGTTAAATAATGCAGCAATCAGTAAATCAGTGTTATGTAAAATGGAGACTTCTGTTACACTTATTCAGAAAAGAGAAAAGGCAACAAGATCTTAAGACTGGATTGAAAAAAAAAACATATCTATAATGCTACAGAATAAATTAAGTTACAATATTACAAAAATTTTATGAAAATCGGATTGTATAAAATAAAACTTCCAATCAGCCAAATAAAAAGTGATCTATGCAATTAAATAAATTAATGAATTGTAATGAATTGAATGTAAGAAACGAATATATTAGCGAAGCCAAATACAATATGAGAAAGTTTGGAAAGCTAGAAGTAAGAAAATGAAAGCTAATTATTAGAAAATAGCGATTTATAATGCGTAAACGTATTTGATGTGTTTGTATCTACATTGCTTTCGGACAAGAAATCAGGGCATTTCAATGTGAATAATAGTTAAGGAAAGCACTCGAAATCCCTAGTCAATGAAAATTAACTCAATCAGACCCGGTACGCTAGTAAGTTTCATCATTAATGTTATTGTTAGACTGAATGCAAGAGCATTGAGAAAGAAAAGACTGAGTAAGCATATTCATGGCTAAAGAAATATCAATAAATTGATAAGGTCAATCATCTGTCTTCTCATTATTCCAAGTTATATTTGCAAGCTTAAAAACTATTTAGCTTTTAACAACAGGGAGATAAATACAGGTTCTAACATGATTTTGTTCTTCAACTAACACTTTAGGACTTTAAAGAGGCAGCACACCTTTAAAACACGATTTTGATCAATATATAGGTATTATTTAACTTTTGATTTCATATTAAAATTCAATCCTGCATCTCTAATTTGTTTGAATTTTGTTTCTATCTTATTTAGAAGTTGAATTACAGCTATTTTAATATTTATTGATTATGAATTTGTCTGACCGGAAAGACTCTAAAAATGACATTTTACATTACAGCAAAACACAATATCTCAAAATCTTATGCATCAACGAGCCAGAAATTTTATATACAAACACTATTCAAATATTTATATATATATATATATATATATATATATATATATATATATATAACAATTCTATATTTTATTTGAGTAGACTTTTTTTGTATTGCAATAAAATAAAAATTACAAGGACTTTTAAAGAAAATTTCAGTGTTCAGAACTGGAACTACCATAGCTTCATACGAAAAGGCTCTATTACCAAAACACCAAAACGATTGACTATTCTCTAGATAAGTTTGTATTCAGTATTATTCAATTCACAAAATATCAATATATTTATTTTTTCCTGAGTTACCGTATTTTGTGGAAGGTCTTAATTTTTATTTATACTTGTATAAAAATTGCCCTTTTTACAGTAAAAATATATACTAACAAAACTTTTCTTGGTTATTTTTTTTTTCATTTTAAAACTTCATAAGGTCACAAAATATGCATTTGTAGGCACAATTTATGCTAATTCAAGAAACTTTTTTCGAAGGTGCACTGTTATCTTAAACGATGTTGTTTGAATTGAGGATTTCTGCCAGAGGATGAAATGTGTGACTTATAAATTAGATTAAAATTACTGAAATGAATAGTTTAATAAATGCATTTATAAGAAGCGAAGAATATGATACTGGAGTTGGTTAGTTTGTAGTAAAGATAGTGAGGTGAAGTTTTATACCAGTGTGATATATTTGTATCAGACTGGTGTTGAGTAACGAGCTTTTGGAGGGAACATAGAAAGTATCTACAATAGATCAAAGAGTCGAACTTTTATGTAATGTTCAAGTAAGGACTCGAACCTGACTGATTCAGTGCAAATAATTAGTTAATAAATAAATAAAGCGTTTGATTCAGATGAGGGTAGTACGGGAATCCACAATTTTGAAGAAATATACATCCTGTGTTTTTGATTACTTTGATATCCTAATAAACCCAAGTTGAGTCTGAATAATTAGAATGCTCTGATGACTGTGTTGATTAGTGACTTTATAAAATAGCATCAGGAGCAGTATGTTATACTGGATTGTGTAAACTTTATTTAATATAAACTCTGTGATTTCATCTCATTCTTCAAATCCAAATTCCACAATAAACTTTAATAAAAATAACTTACAACAACTTTTAGAATTTCATATTGAATTTTTAACAAATATTCTGTTGTGTTGTAATTATAAATTACTTAAAAGAGCAGTATAGATTCATTAAATGTAAATTCAGAGAACAGATCATAAGATAGTAAGTATATATAATAAACCGGTTTACAAACAACTCTTTAACTACAGCTTCCTGGAAGACTCTTAAATTACCTTTCAAAATGCCGTAAAACCACCCTCCCTTCCGAGAAGTCTAAAAGCCGAGAAGATTAAATTCAAAACTGAGAAAATCCCTTGCGAGCAATAACTTTTATGATCGGGTATTCACGACTATCAGTTCCATGATGTGTAAAGTGAAAACTCGTTGCCAGGGAAATTTTATTACACATCCCCTAAAGAATTCAAATAAACCAATGGAAACTAAATATCTATCTCCTAAGCACAAAACAGTATTTAAGTCTCGCATGTATATGTGTCAAACAAAATGCAAATTTAGTAGATTTATATTCATTTATTTATTTCTATTTTGTAGAGGTAGTTCAAAGTCGTTAAATAACACAGTTTGTTTTTTGGAAGCAAAAAAAAAAAAAAAAAATTCTTTGATTTCCATGATAGATTTTTATCTTTTGAAAAAACGGATTTTGAAAATTCTTTGATGCGTTTTATTGTCTAAAGACTAATTTGTCTCACAATTACGTCTAAGATACAAAATATTACTTATTCAAGATTAAAATCCGAGCATACTTTATTCATTACTAAAAGTAAATACAGTTGCATAATTAAATTTAAATAAATAGACAGTGGAACAAAAAATATTTTTTCTGGTATATAAACGTCTCTATTACATTCCATCATACTGGGAGTACTGTTGTCGGTAAACTCTACAATTGCATTGCAGTACTTAACGTTACGAGTTTACATGTATATGTCTCACTTTTTCGGGCACAGACTTGCTTCATTTTATAATTAACAAAATTTTAATGATAGCTTCAATGTAATCAAATTCAGTGGTTAAATTCAGAGTTAGTAAATTACAAGCAATGTTACGAACTTACTGTAAGAAACTTCATGGCGTTTGATTGATTGTATATTAACGCCCTAATACGCAACACGAGGACTATTGATGATGAACCTCGCAATTTCGAGCTTCAGTCAAGTGAAAACGATGACTCCTGAGCTAGCATCCATCACTCCTAACCTCCACATCATGAAAACGGGAAGACTTGGAACCTCAACAGATTTTACGGGGATCAGCTGTTCTACACGGAGAGTCCTTAGTGGTATCAGAATTCCATTTTACAACTCAACGAAACAATACTGTCCACGAGATTGCGATCATGACCACAGGAATACTACTGCAGGCAAAGGAATGTGATACTAGAACTGCAATTATGAACTTATATGCAATCTTACCCGTTAATACAAGGTAATTGGGATCTATGGTTACTAAATCATGGGATAAGGGAATCTTGAGTTAAAGTATTTATATAAATTGAGTAAAGTATAAAAAAGATCAAACATACATCTGAAAAGATTTGAGTTTCCTTTGTCAGCTATTTTCTTAGATATTCCATTATTACTATCGGCTTTTAGAACACACTGACGATTTATTCTCATTTTTTAAAACACCATGTGGTGTAGACTCAGACAAATTCTGGCATTTACTTGCATTGCTCCTTTTCGTATTCGTTCGATAACATTGAGTTTTCTCTCAATTGTGTAAGTGTTTTGCTTCTTTTTGCACATTTTCGACATTATTTCTTATTATCACAGAAAATCTCATACAAGAAAAAATATTTATAACTTTAAAGATTTGATTAAAACAAAATGGTTGAACGTATAGCTAATCTCACTCACTTATGTCTTGAAAGTAACGCAAAAAATATAATTCACATTGAAACAGTTCACTTTCCGAGAGATAGTGACTCACACACACACACACACACACACACACACACACACACACACACACACACACACAATAATAATATCAATACACACACACACACACACACACACACACACACAATAATACATAATAATATCATCATCAATAATAATACACACACAATATCATCACTGAATATCATCATTATCATCAATAATTTATATTTATATTATATATATATATATATATATATATAAGAAAAAGGTATTAATGTGTGCTCTTAATAGGGAGTCTTAATATTATCCGAGCAAAAGATTAATCCGCATTATGTAAAAATAAAATGAAGAAATATGACTCTATAATGTGTAGGAATGGTATCACAAGCGACTATTTATTGAGGAAACCATTGTGAAAACCATTGTAAAGCAGACTAGTGTGTTACTGAACCGCGTGTCAACAGTATCAGACAGTAGTTTGAAGCAAAGTTACATGATACTGGCTTGCGCGAAATATAATCTTCCAGAGCGCATGAGTCAATCACTGCTACCACAAAGATTTGAAAGGAAGCTGCGGCTATTTTTGTTCTTTTATAGGTATTTTCTGCCACATATATTATGACTTGCCCTGAAAATATTTCTCTATTTCATTTATTTATTCATCGTAAAAATATTCTGTAATATTTTTTTTCTCTAAAATCTTTTCAATATCACGAATCTCCTCTAGTATTACAATTGAAAAGTTCATGCACTCAAATCATCAAACAACACTCAAACATTCTCGCCGTAACATCTCTGTCTGATCTAGATATGAAATATATTTCATTATTTTGATAAGAAATATTGAAATTTATATTTAAAGAAATAAGCTGCTGATAAACAATGCATGTCTTGTATATATACACAACTAAAAACAAACATGCTTAGCATCTTAAGTCATTCAAGCATTTTATTGGTGATATTTTTATATTCAAGAATTTCAAGTGATTTGCAACATATTCAGTAATAGAGAGACTAGATATCGGATTATTTTTAAGCTAAGATAAGGTTTTCTATCTTAGGTTCACCAGCGCTCAGAATCTTGAATGAGCTCTGTGAATGAATTCAGAATGAGTGGATCAATTTCTCAGAGTTTCAAAATTCCATATTTTACCAAAACGAATTTTTCTAGAAATATTCAATATATTTTAGGGGTAAGGTGAATAGAGTCTCAAGAGAGAGTAAGAAAATACGTATCTATCTATGTCCTTATTTTTTTTCTTCTTTATAATGATTTCTCCTTTTTATAATAAATACTGTATCTAAGGGTTTCAATATTTAAGGGGTGGGGTGAATAAATCAGATAAAAAAGTTATTTCTCTTTAAAAAAAATGCTAGATATGAATACAATTTAAGTATATATTTATTAGTTCCCCTGAGCCCTCTAAAAATGGCATATGAAATAATTTAAAAAGATGTTATTTGCAAAGTTTTGAAGAGTACTAATTAAGCCAACAAAGGAGCTAAAAATATTATTCTTAAAATCTTCCTTACAGAGATTTTTGATAGTTTAATACCTTATCAAACATTCCACACAATTTAAATTCTGTTTTTGCTTCAAAACTTTTTCTAGAGAAAATAGATACAACCGAACAAAAACTATCACAACACTTTGATAACAAAAATGATAAAACAAACGATTACGCTATAAAAATAAACTATTTATTTTAATATTAGAATTAAAGTAAACAAAAGCTACTCAAGTGGGCATAATATTCTTTCCAGATATAAAAATTAAAGCAAATGGTAAATTATTAAATCGAGTATATTTTAAGTTAAATGTACTTATTGCATTCGTAAAATGAAAATAAAACAAATATTTCAGTATTTCCCCGTTTTAATGTTAATACTTCAATGAGGAGACTACAATAGAAACTGAAACTATGTGAATCGGTTGGAAGAAATTAAATTAGATTGAATGAGCCACGTACGTTTAACACTTTATTTTGATAAGTGGTTAGGGAAGAATTTTTTTTTTTTTTTTGTGGGTTGAAAACAAAAAAGCCTCTTTGGCGACTAAAATAAAACCTATAAAAATATCTAGCATATTTTCTTTCAAAAATAGAAGTAAATTTCTTAAAAATATGAATTTATTGATGTATGTTGTGAAATAAGGTTTCAAAATACACGAAATGTTCAATACACGAACACAATGTTCGATATTAAATATATCGCTCACCTTTTGAAATATTTTGATTAATAGAAAAAAAAAGGTTTTCGCAGAATTATGCATTCTTAAAAAAAATCCTTTATTTCAGGAAGAAAAGAAAGGCATTTGGCTTAAACAAAAAGAAACTTTTTGATGAAATGTATAGGGAAGTATAATTAGAAAGGCGAGACGGGAAAAAAAATGCGGGAATTTTTCTGGAACAAGAATGAGTTCACCTCTTACTGCATTAAGTGCAATAAATCAGCCCTCTCGATTAAAAGTCGATATTTTCCCCTACATTTACGGTCTACACATCACAGAAGAGAAGGTTCGCCAGATGTTTCCTCACATTAATCTTCATAAAAAGATCATCATTGGTTGACTCATAATCACATGAGCTTGCTAAAGGTGATTCAGTCGTGATAAATTCTAATTGAAAAATACGTTTAATCAATGATTTAATAATTACAGAATTGCGATATAATTTAAATTGCTATAATTATTTTAATAACACTTTCAAGATTATTTTCAATGTATTTTTGGGGATTCAGGCATAAAATATTAGCATCACTGTTCTTTTAATGTATACTAGCATGTGTGCGTATGTTTAACTGTTCATTTCTGAAACATATCTAATACGCGATGTAGATTGTATTCTTAATTAATTTAGGACACCTGTTATGCTACTTTTTCTCCAGTTGTGAGCTTAAATTTGTAACTAATTATAAAATTATAAATAAAATCTTGAATGTGTGTCTTTTGGGGTTGAAAGAAAACTTGCCTAACAAGTTAAGTATTTCTTCTCAATTATAAACTTTTGTATAACATTGAACGTATTTCGTTGTGAATAACATTAAGGACTTTTCTATTTGAATTGTTTATAGTGAAACATCACGCAATAAGACGAAATATGATTTTGGTTGATTAAAACAAAATTCTTGTTTTAGAAAATTTATAGAATTTATATTTTTCAAAATTAATAGATTTAATCAATTGTATATATAAACTTCGAAAAATTTAATATTAAGGTTGAAAGTTAATTTGTTAGTCATAATGAATGAAGCTGAGGCGAGAAACCAGTCATTTGTAATCTAAAATGCAATAAGAGTATTCTTCAAAAATCAGGGGGAAAGCTACAGTTCTTGTTATTCCTTTCATTCAAACCCTAGAGAATCAGAAAGAGAGCGAATAATTTATATTTTTTATGAACAAGTCATGTGCAATAAGGCAAAGTAGCAATAGTTATCTACATAATTTCAAGTATTCATAACTTGAATAAAAATAAACTGATTTGATACAGGTGTCTTCCTCTTCATTTGACTGTGTGATTTAGCATCCATTTATCATAAGACTTATACCAGAAGATGAAATAATTAATAATCATGGCGTTATAGCTGCACAACCTTAATATACAGGCAGAAAGGAATCTTAGAAATTATAGAAAACAGTCACATTTTTTAAATTTTAAATCAATTATGGAGCCCAGATTCGTTCAAACTATATAAATTTTTTCTTAACTCAGATTTTTTTATCACTTATTTAGGAAAAAATATTGCTACTTCAGAGAATTTGCGTTGTTTTCTGTTTCATTATTTATTTTTTTCATCTCATAGAAACTTGTAGAAGGGCACATAAATTAACATAAAACATATAAATGAATTAGACATATAAATTAAATTTGTCTGAGTCTTAAAATGTTTCTTATCTATTCAGTAATGAAACATTTTTTCATTACGAAATAAATTTGAATTTTTAAAGCCTTAATCAATGTCCTTGTGATTATTGTAAAATATTTAATAAAAATTTTATTGTATATATTTAATTATTTATAATCAATATTCATGGTTTATTGTAATTTATCACAATAAGTATTCACTTTTTCACTATCACTAAAACTTCATCTTTTGTGAATCGTTGTATGCTTCTATATGTTTTATTTTCAAAGTACAATACTTTTAGTTGACAATATACAATACATGCACACACACACAAACACACACACACACACACAAACACACACACATATATATATATATATACTGGTGTTCAAAATTAAGAGAATATGCATATATTGTAGAATTTCATTAAAAGAATTGAACGAAATGTAAAAATACTGTTTCTAAACAAAGATGCAAATCTCGTAAGTCGAATACGTAAGCGTATACGTGTATGGGGGAGGAACTAGTCGAAAGAAAAGATTTATAAGCATGCGTGCCGAAATCCGCATTTTATTCGCTAGCGTGTTTCGCCGAATTTCTTGGTGCTTTTTTACAGCAATCACTTAAATTAAAATTCAAACAGTAAAAGTGGGTAACAACCAACGTTTAGATTATGGAATGAGATGGCGAATTGTGGGTAGGCTAGAAGCAGGCCAGTCTCAAATCCAGATTTGCAGAAAATTCGATTTAACGCCCAGCGTTATTTCCAACTTATGCAGACGATTTAAGGATACCGGATCCGTCGAGAGAAGGTCATAAAAGAGCCTTGACAGCCAGAGGAGATCACCATTTGTCCATTACAGCTTGACATAACAGGGACGCTACAGCTTCTCAGACCTTTCATGAGTTGTATTCAGCCACATTAACCCGAGTTTCAAGGTTGACTGTTTCCAGATCAATTCATACGAGAGGGTTGCTTACAAGCAGACCTATTGTTTGTGTCCCACTCAATTCTGCGAATAGAAGAGTCCGCTTAAAATAAAGAAGAGATCATACAGGTTGGAGCAATAATCAATGAGTAACCGTTCTCTTCACTGATGAGTCCCAGTTCAGCCTAATCAGTGATTTTCGCCATACTTTCATATGGAGAGAACCAGGGACCCACTACCTGCCCTCCAATGTCCAAGAAATCGAACTTTACGGCAGAGGAGGCTTGATGGTTTGGACAGACATCATTTTGGATGGCCACACACATCTCCATATCTTTGAAAGAGGCACTGAGACTCTTCAGAGGTAAAGAGAAAATGACTTGGAGACCTATATCCACCTTTTTAGAGGTCCAATTGGTCCTGATTTCCTTTCAATAGATGACAACGAGAGGTTACGTAGAACCTATCTGGTCGACAAATTTCTGGAAATTGAGTATATTCGCCAGATATATTGGCCATTCAGATCTTCAGACTCGGACTCTCTGGGGAGGGCAATTGCAATCCCAAAACTCCCTTCGAGAATTTTCCAAGACATGAAAACATCGTTGCTGAACGAGTGGGACCATTTGTAACAGGAACTCATAAACTCCTTTACTTCAGCATAAAATCAGTCTTAGGCCTATATATCTGTAAGAGGGGACCCTACCCTCTATTAACCCATTTGTTTTTGCTCTATTCTGCAACTGCTGTTTCATACCTTGAGACACCGATGAGTGTTACGCAAGATAGAGCGTGTGTATTATAACTGTTGAATGGTTATTTTTTGTATTATATCAACCCTATGTACACACCATATTTTATTAAAATATGTCCAGTAATTCTAAAGGTAATCGACCAAATCAGAAAATTCTCTTAATTATGAACACCAGTGCATATATATATATAACACATGATCAATAGTCCTGAGACTAACATTGAGAAAGCAATATTTTTTTTTATTATTCACTGATAACTCACTCTTTTACTGGTGATACAATCGTTCCACCGCTTTTCCTAATTTATGTTTATAAAATATCTTCACAAATAAGCTTCAGTTTCTAGGTTGATTGACCTCCCTCATTTGAGCCAAATCTTTCCCCTGAGCATTTTTTTTGATCAGCAAAAAGTTATGTTTCAGTCACTGGGGGGCTAACCAGATATGAGGGGTGTAAGGATCAAAGCCCACCTTGCCCTAATTTTACATTACCGACTGTGCAGGGTGCAATGGTCCTGGGTGAAAAAAGGAATTTTTTCTCCGGGTATGCACGTTTTTTTTTGGCGATTTCTCAAACGCACCCAGCAAGCTTCAATATAGAATAACTGTTGATCGATTTACCTTTTCGAGGTAGAACAATTAAAATCACATGCGTGTGTATCCCAAAAAACGACGCTACGATTTTTCCAGCCACCGCTGCGTTTTCGGACGCTGGATGTGGTTTGCCAGCTGTGCGCCACTCAGATGACTGCAAGCTGCTTCGACTCTGGAGTGTAGGCATGCACATCCATGCTCTTAACTATGTCACGTAACGACGTAAAGAAATTTTTTTTTATAGGGTACGGCAATATTTCTTTTAACCATCGACTCGTTGCTGTTATTCCATCTGAAAGCAATCGCGGTGCACCCACTTGAAAACCTTTCATGCCTAATTTTCATGAAGAGGAATTACACTCCCATATGATATTCCAGTCATCTCAGCAATCTCAATTTGAGCTTCATCACTTAGCGATCTTTCGCTGAGGTCGGTCACTTCATCCACATTTTCCGTGTAATGGCTACCAGGTTCACGCCTGAGCGTTCCGCGTCATTTTGTGTCGGCAGTGGTGGCTAAACCAGTTCAAGCCGAACTGCAACCCACTGACAAATCAGGTGCTGCTTTTTGATGATATCCGGGGTAAAATACTTAACTGGTTTTCATGTTTTAAGTTTTGTACTAGTGTTTTACCTATTAAAACATGACGAAATAATGAAACTCGCTTTTCCATTTTTTTAACAAAACTACAAACGATTTTACCTCCCATTCAGAGGACTCAGCTGTTGGTCCCAAATGACTCAAAATGAGGCCTGAAAACCTAACTGATGATGACAATTAATAAATAAATCATTACGGATGACAGATCTCAAATATTCCTGAGTCCTAGCTTTAAAGCAGCAAGCATGTAAATCTGGAATAACA
>BMAW01113632.1:0-13227 GCA_019974015.1 Nephila pilipes
AAAATTTTCAAATTAAATAAACATTAAATACATTTACAAACACACATAATACATGTTTATAAAGAACTCAAACATACATATACATAGTAAGGAAAGCATAAATATAAGAACACGTATACCCAAACAATCGGTGTTGCCCTATTCACAATTTAGTTTGACAAGTAATGGATTTACCCCCGGGAACCGCGACATAATACGGAAAAAACCCCAATATGAAGAAGTGGCCATATCCATAAACGCAACTAGCTTTAGCTATTGTCTGTGTAAACGATGAAACATTTTTCTAACCAATATCACTAACAAATGTGTTTTAACTATTGTCCATGTATGCAAAGAAACATTTTTCTAACCAATATCACTTACAAATGAAACCAAGTAGAGATGTTCTTAACACTATTTTTCTAACCAATATCACTTACAAATGAAACTAAGTAGAAATGTTCTTAACACTTTCATCATATAACATTTATTTTATATTAATTTTTCTTACTGTCATGTAATTTTAAAGGTTTCTTAAAAAGTTATGAAAGAATGTAAATTGAGCACTTTTCAAAATCAAGTACTGTTATTTAGTAGAAAAATGTTCAGTTTTTTAGTCAAGCATTACTTACTCAACTTATCAATGTTTGAAGATATTTTTTTAATAAATCTATAGTTTAGAAAATTATAAGTTTAAAAAAGTAATCCAATTAAAATAAAAATTCATTAATAAATAATTTATCGAAAATTTGATGCACAAGTCTTGCATTTATTTTGCATATACGTATGAAATTTCCATTTAAATATTATTTATAAATTAGAGAAATCCAGCGCGAAAGACGTTAAATTTTTGCGATACTAACGTTGAGAAAATAAAAACAAAATAGTCAAACAAGGTTTAGTTTTCATTTTCAATTTTGGTCGTAACCAATACCTAATAACACGTTAAACAAAAATGTGGGGCTTCAACAAGATAATTTAAATACAAATACATAATTCGTCCAAAAATTAATACGAACAAATATATATTACATAATTTTTTATCCATATCGCTACCTTTATTCAATTAAGCAGTATATTGCCGTAACAATCAATTTTTTACATTATCAAAGAATCAGAAATATTTAAGTCCCAAGTTCTCTCTTCTTTAAGTACCACAAATTCCTTTATATTTAATTATATCATCTGGAATTACACGAAACAATAAAATCGCGAAATAAAAACTTATTCATAAATTAATAAATTTGCTTAATAATAGTTATAAAATTAAATTCAAAAATTTTCAAATGGTTTTTTTTATAAGTATATTTATTTCCATACGGATTTATTTGCTTAATAACGCATGATGATTTTCAAGAGTCGAGGACTCCATGCAAGTTATTACTGAATAAATCGGAATATATCAAGAATATGAAAAATTTTAAAAGCAGTTCATATGGTGAAATAAATCTACCGTACGATTTTTATTTGCTAAGGGAGGGGGGAACTGGCATAAAATAATGTTATGTTACAAACCACACACACACACACACAGACAATTTTTTTATATAACGTTAAATAAACATTAACTTCAATATTAACTTTCAAGTAGGAATTTTTAAAACTCTTACTTGGATAATTTTCACAATTGAGAAATGAACACTCAATAATTTAATTATTTAGTTATTAATATACAATACATATGTAGCGGTTACAGGAAGTAAACTTGTTAAATGTTCACTATAACAATAATTGGACACACGCAGGTGGGACACTTAGATGCTAACAATATATATGAACATGCATTAAAGAAAGATAATAAAAATACTTCGCCAAGAAAATTTTTACAAATCCTTACATATTTTAAAAAAATGGTTCACTTTCATGTATTGAATTTCTCAGAAAACATAACACAATAATTTCGAATTCATTATATGTATACTTTTCATTACATATTTGTTTATACATATACTTTCCCATATGTGACAACTTTGTACAAGTACTGGAAAAAATACATTCCATTCTATCATTTGACATTTTTAATTTAATATTAAAAATTCGTAACTTCTTTAATAATGTAAATAGTCTAGGAAGTTTTATTTTTATTAAATGATTAATAAATCTGAACTTTTATATTATATGTTAAGATGTACATTTAAAAATCTGAAAAAACACAACTTACTCTTATAATAAGTAAAATCGCTTAGGAGCAATAATTATTAAATATTATTTTTCAAACATTAAAAATTGTTTGATGAAATTTTAAATTGATATCTTAACCAATAATTTTTTAAAAATCGGGTAAAAATTACTCTCAATAATACTAATGCATTTATATTATAGAATTATTTCAGTGTTATCATAAATTAAATGCTACATAAACGTTTTTTAACAAATTTGCACATTTTCCAAATTACTCAAAAACACATTAACATTCCGGAGTTGGAAAAATATGTTTATAACTCTTAAGACATGATTAGTAATTCTGACACATGACAATAATTTAAAAAATTAATAGCAGAATGAATAAAATGATTTTGAAAAATAACCACTAGAAGAGCACAACGACTGCCAAAGAAAAAGATAAAACAATAATCACTATAACAGTTACCTGCAAATTTTACACAACAGGGAACGTAATTTTCTATCGTACCAAAGCAAACGTGCACTTACAATAAAACTCAACTTCTTTACCTTTTTATATGATTTTTAAAGAAGAGAAGAAAATAAATTTCAATGAGTCACAGACATGTGATAAGAAAAAGTGAAATCATCGCCATCAAGTTTGAATTCCAGGTTTTCAATTGCGTATGATCCGAAAGCACATCTTACTGAAAGCATCGTCTTAAATTATTGTTAATAGATTATATCTATCCTTACATTAGCTAGATGCAACAGAGTGTTTACTGAGAAATAGCAACAGCCATATGGATCGATAGTTAAGTCATGAGATTTGGATTAACAACCGCTATATATTATCCTCTGGATAATAAGTGTAGCAAGAGTTTCAGATTGTACGTTGACTGATTGATTGGATCATGAAGGATATGAAGCAGCCAAAACTACAATCCGGAGATAAATAACGAAGATGGCCTTCAGCTGGCAAATTTTTAATAGTTTGCGGTTTTTGAGTTTATTATTAATGTAAAAAACGACTTGTTTCAAGAGCTTTTCGTTGCAGGTGGTTAATTAGATTACGTGGCTATCTTGACAATTCGTCATGATCATCTAAGAGATCATCCACTTTCGGAGTGAGTTTCAGCATTGCTACAGCATTCTTAGACAAAATGTTTCTTTCGTTACTGTTTTTTGCGAACCAGTGGGGTACCCAGTAATTAATTTCGGGGGATGCATATCCTCATTACCATGAGAGAAACAATTATGTAGTAAAAAGTGAACAAATACGCTATTTCAGTCTTACTTCTCCTGTCTAAAACTGTTCCAAGTATCGATATAATTTTATCAAGTAATAAAAATTACAAAAATGAAGATAATTTAAGAAAAATAATTAAGATTCCATGAGAATAAAATTTGCAT
Organism: Nephila pilipes; assembly: GCA_019974015.1. Taxonomy (NCBI): domain Eukaryota; kingdom Metazoa; phylum Arthropoda; class Arachnida; order Araneae; family Nephilidae; genus Nephila; species Nephila pilipes. Next base: position 3,496 of record BMAW01113632.1, read on the forward strand.
TTTTTTTTCCTTTGGGGGGGGGGGCGCATTTTCTCTAAAGATGCATCCCTCTCCCTCTCTTCACCTACAAACACTGATCCAAAGGCACTGTTGAGAATCCGTGGTCTTCGTGGGTGGATCTAGTTGCCTCTCATATTCAAACCCACGTGGTATACCGATATATACAGAAATTAATTTTATTTTTGTTTCAGATTCTAGATAGACCATGGGCTAGATAGACTAGTTTTCCAGGAGCCCTTTTTTTTGGTATTTTTCGCGATTGACAGCTCTAGGTCTACAGCAGATATATGTTTCTAGGAATTTGTAATGTATAATTCAAATTTATCTTAATGAAAATGAGATGCAGAATTGTAATTGTTTTTTGCTAAGTTTATCGTTGAAAACAAACAGTGAAAAGACCATCAAGAAGTTTTATTTCTGGCACCAAAAAAAGGCTATTAATAAGAAGGAATAGATAACCTAAAAGTTATTTATTTTTAAGTATTTTTTTTCCCGGGTACTCTTTCAAAGACAGCAAAAATTATTTTATTCTTTTCACAGGAATTGGCTTATTTGAAGTCCTTTTCTTCTCGTGATGAAAACAATTTCAACATGAGGGGAACAAAAATTCTTTCATGTAAAATTTAATGCATCTTTAAATAATTATTCTGAAATATTACAATTTCGAGATAAAACCTCGCGGGAAGGGGTGTCTTTGCCCCTCTCCCCTTCCCCCAGGTACGTTTTCTGAACTGTTATTTTTTTCCCCCTCATTCTGATTCTTCAAGTGTTCCAGTTAAGGCTCTCATATGCCGGCCGTTTTGATTTCGTAAACATAATGTTAATCCTATGGTATTTCTACAACCTCCCTCCCCCATTCTAATCTTAACTCTTTTATCTATTTGAATGCAAAAAAAGGTGCATGCGAAAGAGCAAAAAAAAAAGGGGGGGGTCTGTGGAATTACACTTCCCCTCCGATTTTTACTCCTATTTCAAATATTATTTTGTGGGTTTTCCCATCCTTAAAAAAATATTGAACAATATTTTCATAAGTCGGAAGGGAAATGTAATTTTTTATGCTCTTTCGGATTCACTTTTTTTGCATTCAAATAAATAAAATAATAAATATTTGAGGACTGTAGTAAAAATTCCATAGGATTAACATTACGTTCACTAAGTCAAAATGACCGGCTGACGGAAGCCAAAAGACAGTATAGCAAATACTGTTTTTACAACGTTTTTAAATCGTTTTTTATGTATTATAAAAATAAAAGTATAAATAATAAATATAAAAATAAAAGTGCTCCTCGGAAGGCTAAATCTGTTTTTTGAAAACTTTACAAAGAACTTTTTTTTCTGTTTATTATTTGCATAATAGGAGATGATCAATTGTATATCTTTTGGAATCTGGTAATTTTTAAGAATTCTGAGATTTTTTTTTTTTAATAAAGTAAAGTTGTCGTTGTAATTTTGAAACGCTTGGAGTATTATTTTTAAAACGTAAAGATGTCAGATACTTTTCAAGCTATATCTCTTTTTCTTCCTTCCTTTAGTTTATAAAAAAGCAATGCATAACTTCAAAACTTAACATTTTTCTGCTGAATAAAATTACTTTTGAAAATTTTGATTAGTGATTTCCTTAAAAATCTTATGCGTTCTAAAGTATTGATATTCATAATTTTGAAAAAAATGCTCAATTTACATTCCTTCATAACTTTTTAAGACACCTTTAAAATTACATGATAGTATGAAAATTAATATAAAATGAATGTTATATGGTAAAAGTGTTAAAAACATCTCTACTTAATTTTGTGATATTGGTTCGAAAAAATGTTTCTTCGCATACACGGACAACAGTTAAAAATAGTCCCGAGACCTCTTTAATTAAATCTTATTGTTTTCTTTACGCGTTTGTTATGTAAATGAAAACGGCCACTTGTGTCTGGGCTCCTCTCCTGAGGGGTAGATCTAATCTAACACATGGATCAATAAGTCCCGAGACTGGGCGGTCGTTTTTTTTTTTGCGATTTCCTCCTTCAAACGCACCAGCAAGTCAATATAATAATCACTGTTGATCGATTTACCTTTTTCGAGGTAGTCAATGAAAATCACGCCATGCGTATCCCAAAAAACTGACGCCATGACTTTGCCAGCTGACAGCTGCGTTTTCGGACGGCTTTCGCCAGCTTCAGATGACTGCCGCTTCGACTCTGGAGTGTAGTGATGTATCCATGTTTCGTCCATGGTCACGTAACGACGCAAGAAATCTTTTTTTTTTGTTGCGAGTAAATAGCGATAAACAGCTTTCTGAATCATCGACTCGTTGCTGTTTTTGTTCCATCGAAAGCAATCGCGGCACCCACTTGGAAAAATCCTTTTTCATGCTTAATTTTTCATGAAGGATAGTAAATACACTTCCATATGATATCTGTGTCATCTCAGCAATCTCACGGAGCTTCACTTTACGATCTTTCATTATAATTTTTGTCACTTCACTCACATTTCCGGGGGTACGGCTTCCACAGGTCTACCCGAGCGTTCCGCGTCATTTGTGTCGGTACGACCACGTTTAAACTCGGCAAACTACCGACAAATCGTTGCTTTTGATGGACAAGAGTCCGGGTAACATTTTTCAATCCATTGTTTCGCTTGCACGGTGTTTTTACCCATTAAAAAACAATGTTTTATCAGAACACGAAACTCGGTTTTTTCCATTTTTTAAAAAAACTTCAAAACAACTTTACTCCAACCTCGATAACTCAGCTGGTCCGATCGACTTAAAATTTTGACACGTTTCAAGCAAAGGTTAGTACTCTAGAAAGACCTGGGTACTGGTTTACTACGAGCGCCATCTCTGGGTTAGTCTCGGAACTTATTGATCCATGTGTTAAGTCCTATTGTGAATGACAAGGTAACACTGATTGTTTGTGTTTACAGATGCTTATATTTATGCTTCCCTTTCCATGTAAATGTGTGTTTGTATTCCGTATATACATGTTTATATGTGTTTGTTTATGTATTTCACGTTTCTTTCTCTCTTTTTTTTTTTTTAATTTGAGTATTTCCGAATCTTTGTATTTTTCTTTAATGAGCGCGATACTGTGAATTTTATTTGATATATCAGTGAAGCTGCTTTCTTTCACTAACTCTAAACCTCCTTAGAATATTTTTCTTGTACCCACCTTTAATTTCAGCTGCTTCATTGAATTTCAATTCTGATCATAACACTTAGTTTAGATTTTTATACTTTTTCGTATGGGTTTGGACGGTACTCATTCTTTTACCCGCAAGGATTTTTTTTTTTTTTTTTGGTTCATGTTATTTCTTTCTGACTAAATTTATGTTTAGGTCTTGGTAAATTGTGTGAGCTTGATAAATGTAAAACATTACACTTTATAACAAAAAAAAAAAAAAAACGACGCACCAAGGAGGAGTTGTCAGATGGAGACAAAAATTGTTGGCGGATAGGAAAATTATGTACAGATTGGAAAATGATTAAAATTTCAGAAAAATTGAATGATTTATTTCAGAGTTACATAGGAACGAGCTCAATAAGGTGTTCACACACCTCTAGCCTGGATGCAAGCTGCCACACGACATGGCAAAGAGTGATAAAGCTCCCTGATGGTCTCCTGCGGTATTTCTTGCCAAATTTGCTCCAATTGTCGGTCATCAACATTTCCTGGTAGATGCAGTCGCCTTCCAATCCTATCCCAGACGTGCTCGATTGGAGAGAGGTCTGGCTGGCCAATGAAGTGTTTGACAAGTTGTAAGACAGTTCATAGCAACACGTGCCGTATGTGGTATGGCATTATCTTGCTGAAAAATAATGTACTGCTAAAGGAAAAGTAGCAAAACAGGTCTCAGAATGTCTTCGACGTACCGCTGTGCTATAAGTGTGCCTCTAATGACGACCAAAGGGATCCGGCTATGAAGGGAAATGGCACCCTAGACCCTGACTTCTGGTTGAGGGCCTATGTGGTGTACAATAGTGAAAGTAGGATCGGAAACTGCCCTGGGCTTCTCTAGACACGTCTTCGAAGATCGCCAGGACACAGTTGGAAGCGGTATTCGTCGCTAAACACTATACGTCCCAAGTCAGCATCATTCCAACCTGATCGAGCCAAGCACCACTGTAATCTGGCTCGACAGTGTGCAGGAGTGAGGGGTAGGTGGCGTAGCGGTCGGTACGAGCGTAGATTTCGCTCTATCTGCCATCTGTAAATGGTCATGGTGGATAGTCGTGTGCGGGTCGTACGTCTAATGGTTGATACGATGAATCAGGCGCTGTGACAGCTGATCTGACAATCACTCTGTCCTCCTGATCTGCTGGGGCTCTAGGTCGACCGCTACCATCATGACGCTGAAATGTGCCGTTGTCCACCCATTTTTGCCAGCATCTTCTAATCGCCGCGTCGCTCCGATCCATATGACGAGCGATTCTCAGATTCTTTCAACCTGCCTCTTTCAATCCAATGATATGATATCCTTCAAATTCTGGCAGTTGTTCGTAATACGCTCGAATCCTACGACGTGGCATTTTTTCTGTTGTTGAAAGGTATCCTAAATCGCAATGCAACAGAAAATTTGACCATCAGATTGAGAATCGCTTCTTATATACACTTGCTCAGTGCGCAGTTCCGAAGCGCTGTAGCTCCTGCTATTCATTCAATGGACATCAAATTTTAATCATTTACATGTTTGGTCCAAATGCCTTTGCATACGAAATTTCATTACAATTGGGAAACTCCTTGGTGCATCATTTTTTTTTTTTTTTTGTTATAGAGTGAAAATGTTTCAGTTTGAAATGAGTACTGGGTAAAACCCTTGAGTGCGGGAGAAAAATTTAGATGAGTAAGTTTTAAAAAAAGTGTGTGTGTGTGTGTGTGTGTGTGTGTGTGTGTGTGTGTGTGAAATGATCCTACCGGCTTTAAATGTAACATAATATCATCCTTATGTTCATAAAGCAGCCGAAACCCATTTCATTCTTACAAAATTATTTTATTGTATTGGAGAGAGAGACAATTTCCACTACGCAGTTGGTTACAGGCTATTGCATCATTAGACAGCAACAAGAGGAGAGAAGAGGTATATGAAAGAGTAAGAGAGCGTTTTTTGTTGTGTTTTTGTTTACATACCAGGGAAAATTCCCATGAAACGTCAGAAGCACGTGTTAGGAATGGAAGGATTTCTGGGGAAATATCATGATAGACAGGGAATCTGAAGGGATTGTTTTGACATATTTATAATTGGTTTAAGCTGAATTAAGAGAGCGTGATGTAATAAATAAAAGGATACTTTGGAAGGGGATCAGGAAATACGAATGAACATTATCTTTTTAAGGAGAGAATGGGTAAACATAGTAAATTAAATTATTATCGAGAGTAATTAATGGGAATTAAGTCAAATCATTACATATATATATATCACAGCCTGCATGTTCATATCTCCGAATCAAAATCATTCTACGATCTAGTTGTAGAAGCACTAATCATTCTTTTAATATAAAAGTACCCAAGATTTCGGATTTAAATTTAGTTTCTATCAAAAATAAGTAAAGGGAACAGAATGTTTGCAAATATTATAAACAGGAGTATTTTGCAGCAATGCTGTAATAAAATTTTATATTATTTCGGCGTCAGGTATTATTCTACCCTGAGAACAGGGTGAGACTCGACTCTGGAGTGCCGGTTGGGTTTGAAACCTTTGACCATTGGTTCCGAAGAAAGGCTGTCCGGTCACTTTTTGCCACGCTCTTACCTAGACCAAAAGGAGACGTCCCATCGGTTAAATTATTAAGGAATTTTAACTTATGGCGTTGTTGTTGAAGAGATTCACCTCTCAACATGAAACCAATATGTTATACATCGCATTTAATTTTGTCGGAATGAATGTTGAGATTTAAATGGGATCGGTAATAAAGCTTATGCTGTAATTTAAACTTTTTTTTTTTTTAAAGATGTTTTATGTTTATTTGAAATTAATCGCTGATTTTGTTATCAGGTAACTACAAAGATCTATCAAGAACGGGTGCATAAAAAAGTGTGTGGGTGCGGTAAGTAAAATTTCTATGCATAAAATATTCCTTTTAATTTGTGTTATAAATACGTTGAAAAATGTTCAAACGCGAAAATTCTTTACATGAAAAATTCGGTTAATTTTTAATTCTTTTTATGAAAAAAAAATTAGTTAATGTGAAATGTAAATAGTATGCATGCAATGTGATATGTTGAGAAACACATAACACATCGATCAATAACTCCCGAGTCTAACATTGAAAACAACATTTTTTTTGCAAAATTTTTTTTTATTCATCAACATAACACCTTTTGTTAATCACCTTTTAGGGTGATACAATCGTTCCAACGCTTTTCAAAATCTTTTTTTTTTTTTTTTTTCCCCCAAATTTTTTTTTTATTTTATTTTTTTTTTCCGCAAGAAATCTTTTTTGTTGCGAGTAAATAGCGATAAACAGCTTTCTGAATTATCGACTCGTTGCTGTTTTTGTTCCATCGAAAGCAATCGCGGCACCCACTTGGAAAAAACCTTTTTCACTTCACTTCAAAAAAACCTTTTTCCTGGTCCCATCGACTTAAAATTTTGACAAAGGTTAGTACTCTAGAAAGACCTGGTTACTGGTTTACTACGAGCGCCATCTCTGGGTTAGTCTCGGGAGTTATTGATCGATGTGTTACATATGTATTTCGAATGTATTTACTTAATACGCTAATACTCTAAGACGAAAAAATATAGAACCATGCATGACGATTTTTTTTTTTTTTTTTTTTTTTTTTTTTTTGGAGGAGGTGTGGCGTTCCTCCTGCTTTATTTAACTATCCCGCCTTTTTTCAGTTTAATTAAATAGTCAATAAATGCAAAACTCCATTTGAAGATATGTAAGAGTAAGACAAAATACTTTATTAACTATCAACGCATAAATAGTCACTCTCTCTCAAATCCTTAACTCGATCTGTCATAGTTTAAAATGTACTAATAAAGTATATTATAACTTACCAAATCACTATTTCAGATTCAAGCACTTATCGATACCAGCCGATACTAACCATTCTTATTTTCGAACTTAAGCTAGTAGTCACTCCTTTCCAGAAGAGTGGCCGCGGTAACGTAGTGGTCATGGCCGCGGATTCGCGGCCGTCAGTTTTCGTCGAGTAGTGGGTTCAAGCCTAGATGCCACTAAAGACCCGCCATGTACCCGGGGCTGATGCACGTTAAACCTGTCGAGGCTCAAAATCCTCCCGTTGGTGTGGTGAAGAGAGGGAGATGCCAGCTCAGGTGTCGTCTTCATCTCCAATAGCGCTCGTGTTGCTTCTAGTGCAACGTTAATAAAAACTAAACTTTTGCAGCGACTCTCTTAGAAGTTAAAAAGGCCTTACTCAACCAGCCCGATGAGATATCTTTTCGGCTTGATTGGTAGGCCCGTCGACTTCGGACCCCTTGGTCCAGGGTTCGAATCAACGCTGCCGCTCCTCTCGATCGCCGTAGTGGTGACTCAGGACAAGAACACTAGATAGCAGCACTACAGCCTGTACCTGCTGATTGCATATGCCCCGACGCAAAAAATACTTGCCTCTGTACATCTAAGACAAAACGCATTCAAAAATCACGACTAGTGATATCCCGGCCCTGGCGCACGTGTCGACGAGATCCGCCACTCAACACGAGAGAGCCAATAACTCAATTCTACAGGGAGGGGATGTATAACAATTGCAGTAATGGCTGACAAAATCGAAAAACAACCATCTGAACAAACCAAGCAATCAAAAAAAAAAAGGCAACCTTCTGTACAAACTCTTCGTATCATCTCGATGATACTGGAGGGGGAGTATTGCAGCGACTCTCTTAGAAGTTAAAAAGACCTTACTCAACCAGCCCGATGAGATATCTTTTCGGTTTGATTGGTAGGCCTGTCAACCTCGGACCCCTTGGTCCAGGGTTCGAATCAACGCTGCCGCTTCTCGATCGCCGTACTTTAAAGAAAATTAATCTATTACACAACTCTTCTAGGGTTTTTTTTTTCCCCAAAATTAAGTCTTATAGAATTTTCTAGATAGTAAATATATTTTATCATAATGTGTTTGTGTTTGTGAATCTTTAAATGAATAGTTTCAAAAGTTCTCCTTCTGTTTAAATTAAATATTACCAATTAGTATTTCCACGTCAAATAATGTCTTTTCAAAAAAATAAACATTAAATAAAACACTTTTTTTTTTTTGTATTTCTGTCCATCTATATTCAGGTCATAATATATATATATTTTACATGAAGATGTATTTTTTAAAATATATTACAAAATCTCTCTTTTTCTTTTAGAAATGACATTATCAAACAAACAAACCTGATAAATATCTAAAATGAGCACCTCTCTATCTGATCACTGCTACAAAATACCGATTTTTCATAGTCCTAACACATAATACACTCTTTGCCTGCGTTGTTTCCATGTGTTCGTGGGTTCGAGTCCTGATATTACTGAAGCCTTGCCGTGTGTCGGAACTGGTACATGTTAAATCTGTCGAGGCACCTCCTCACATTGACTTGATGTGGAAATATGGAGATGAAGGTTCCAGCACATGTGTTTTCCTCGTCACTCAACTGAGACTCAAAATTACGAGGTTCTCGCCAATAGCCCTCGTGTTGCTAAGTGCGACGTAAATAAACAATCAATCAAAAATCTAACATATTCCATATAACATTCAAATGAAAGTTGGTTTCTTTGTTGAGCATTTTGGGGCGCAGGACTAGTTTCGTCTATCAATAAAACCGCTATGAACTAGACCAATTGGAAAAGTAGTCTGTTATAAAAGGTTTTCTATTTAAACATTGATCCTTATTGTATTACTTTATTCTTTTAATGCGATTTTTCTGATATTTTGTTATTGAAAAATATTCGATTGATTTTTCAATTCATTATAGTACATATTACATACTATAACGAATGTAATATTCCATTCGTTGATAATATTACACCATTGTTATCAACGAAAGGAAAAAATTTCACCATGTAACATGTATAACCCTGTTGTAGCGTAGGCTATAAATAACCCCTCCACAGACTTGTTGAGACGTTTGTTCCCAACTTCCCATTCATTAAAATATATAGCTTAAAGCAATAAAACAAAATCAGGTGCGGCAAAGTTGAATCCTCTTTGTAGTATTTGTTAGTCCATGTCATGGATATATTGGGGTATGGCTAGCTGTGTGACGGCCGACACCGACTTGCAGGAAGACGGACATTGTCCGACTTGGTGAATAGTGTTGCAGGGGTGAAAGCGGAGTTTCTCTTTGATTGGGTTGTTCTTTCAAAAAAGGAAAATAACTCAAAAAGAAGGCGGGGGACAGACCTACCCGAGGTCTTAAAAAGGGTGAAGAAAAAAAGAGGAGGGGGATTCCTGCTAAGGAGCGAGAAAGCGTTACAGTTTTAAATTGGAGGCGATTGCCTTCGCTTCGAATTGAGAACTTAATCGAACTACATCGAATACTGAGATATTGGTGTTTTTTTCAACTATATATGTTAGGACTTGTGCTGTTTAGATATATGCGATTTTCCTCGGTGCTATGTAATTAGATGTGTTATCAGTGTTGTAAAAAGAATCCAGGCGAAAACGATTAAACATAAGTTAATCTTAACTTTGTTAAATAAAGAATTATCGCCTCTTAAGCTGTGTGATCCCTTGTTTACAACTTCATTCTACGCATTCAGGGATCACGACGTTACAGCTATAATTATTAGAT
>BMAW01113634.1:0-12345 GCA_019974015.1 Nephila pilipes
AGAAGATCCGATGATCTGATCTGAAACAGGAACTGATTGAGTTCTTAGATCAGATCGATCCTGATGATTTGATCTGATAGAATGAATGAAGACCTGATGAATTATTGAACTGATCATTTCGATTGAGCCCTGATGATCTGATCTGAACGATGTCTGAGTTCCTGATGGAATCGATGGATCGATAGAATTCTGAGATTGATCCTGATGGATGCCCTGAGATGATTCAGGTAATTGATCGATCAGTCCAGCACTTATTTTAATTTTCCACAACCTGATTTACTAAGCTATATTAGAGGTGAATAGGTGTTTTGTGTTGCGAATAAAGATTACCACCTTAAATCAAGTCGACTCACTCCATCTGACCATCAAGATCCCGATACCTATCAGAGTCAGTCCCGTTGATCATCCCGACGAAATTGACCCTTTAGAGATCCTGTTCGGTTTGAGAAAGATCATTCTGGTTCAACCGATCTTGAACCTGGTTTGATAAACCCGATCGCTTCATCTGATCCGATCCTGAACGCAAACCGAACCTGAAAGACCATGCGCAGGCCTGATATTTCTGAACTTAGTCGACGCCATGGGCAACGATTGAAACATCCGATAAAACACCAGGTATTGGTCGCAGAGCATCTCCCGAGCAACCAGAGAACAACCATCGATATCCCGAGAAAACTGCGGAGAAGATTAACAGTTATTATGCAGCTCAAGATCGTTCCGGCACGATATCAGATCCTGATAAATGATCTTTCGAAAAATCAGATCGACTTCAAAGATCTTGAAACTGGGAACCATAAATTAATCAGTCGAACTGTCGATCGTGAAGGTCGGAATGAAGAAAGCGAACCTTCCAAACCCAACGAACCCAGAACATCCAAAGCATCTTTACATTCCTGAAGGTGATCACATCTCCTTCATCGATAGAGCATGCCGATAAGCGCAACCAGTGCTGCAACGACCATCAAAACCCATTCTCCTGAACCTGATACCGAGAACGATCCGAACTGAAACTGTTACCTCTAAAACAACGTGAACGAACGATGAGGCTCCCATCCCGAAACCAACCAGTCATCGATTCCTGAAAGATTCTTCATCCAAACCCTTTCTGGGGCCTCATTCATGAATCATCTGAGCATTAAACTAAAAACCAGGTAACCTGGATCGGAACAAGCATCCAACTGGTAACGTCTCCCGTCCCCTGTCTGAAGAAACTGACCTCCATGACCCGAAGGCGGTCAGAACGTCTCATTAACTCCGATACGGTGCTCTCACGTAGAACCGTTGTTGGGGAGAGCAATGCATCAGTACTAAAAACATCAGTAACTAAAATAGGAATGTTTCATGCATTTTGAAGGAAGTTAAATGAAAACCATTCTCAATGAGATCTTCCAAAGCATTAATTTGGGGCTGGTTGAAGGGGATAGTACCTGAAACTTCTGGACAAACATGGAAAACCTTCACTTTCAGGGCATTTTGATCTTCTTTAGTTTCACTTTTAATAGAAACATCTGACAGTTCTTTCAAATATTATTTTAGTGGTAAATGTAAATATTTCTTTATTCAGATTTGTTGGGACATGTGTAATCAGCCAGAAAAACATCAACTATGTCAAAAATCCAGACGGCTATACTGACACAGTATTTCCATGGAATTTTAAAACCCCATTTCTGATCATAAAACAAACCTAATCACTAGAACAAACACACTGGCAAATGGAAACTGACAAATGCTATTCTGGCTTGATGCCTGATCCTCTGTAGTAGATTATTTAGAAAATCTCCTGTAGAAGAACAAACCAGTCGAATAATTGACAAACCCATTATTTACTCAAGCACACGCCATGTCATTCCTGAGCATGTAATCGGTTTGTTTCTGATTGGGGTTTAGAACCATCGATCTGAGGTCAGCCCACCCTGAAGCGATTCTTATTTCATTTTCCTGTTACGGTTTTGTTTGACTCCCTTTTCCTATCTCTAATCTACCTGAGACATGAGCCTTTTTATCATTCTGAAAAGAGAAATCTGGGTGCACATGAATTGTAGAATTTCTAATGGCATTTTCCAAGTTTGTCTCCGAGGATCATGATGATAAAGCTGTTCAAAAAGTCATTGCTCATCAAATTCTTAATATTATTTAGATTTATTTATTCCATTACAGTACATTGAATCAGAATCTCTTTTTGAAACCTATTATCTTGTTCTATTATTTGGTGAATAGTTGAAGAAAAGTCAAGAAAAAGAGAAAACAAAGATCCATTCCCACCAGTTAGCGATACCGATGCAAGGAGATTGGCTGGATCATGGCCATGTTCCTGAAAACAAATAACGATCAGACTATCTGTATCGTTACAGACAAGAAACTGTAATAACTAGAGAGATGTCTCATTCAATAACATGCAATGAACCTTCATTACGAGGCCCAAACCATGCCTTTGAAAATACTGGTTTCAGACAGAGGAACCTTCTAGATTGATTAGACCTGGGGGAAGAAAATAATTGATAAAAGAACCCTGGGAAGTTTAACATCACAAAGAAAAGCATCAAACCTGTCAGAAGCCTGATATAGGTCGAGAAAACAACACAGCAAGATTTATACATCCGACTGACAGTAATCATTTATCAATATGTATTTGACGGTAAGATAAAACAAGATCATCTGGCTCCATGTTTACGACATAACATATTTGAAACTAGGAACTGACCTGAATAAGACCATCCGATCTCGGCGACCATTACAACGAGATCCGCAACCCGTCGATGGAAAAACGGTAACCAACATTTTAGCAATCAAACCGCCACATTCGCCTTTGAAGAGGATTCAAGTCTTTCCAACCGAAGAAAGTTGAAACCAACGAACCGAAGAAAGAAATGCCATCGACCCAAACCAATAGTTTGCGGTCCATTCTCTAAGAATCTGCGAACCACGACAAAATCACGCGAACCAAGAAGAACCATCCCAAGAAACTCAAACGAAGAAACTGTCCACAAACCGTTAAAACAAAGATCCAGAAACCCAGCTCTGGATACCAGAAGAAAACCGCCATCCTTCCAGTCATCCCGATCCTGAAGAATAAAGCAGCGCCTGAAGAAACTGCAGATAAAACAAACGGGTCTGTATCTGATAAATGAGACCAGACACCAGATCTGAACTAACCACTGATTTGACCAGACTAGTTAACATCTGCGGATGTTTAGATCCCAAAGCTGAAAACCTTTCATCTGAAATTAATAATTAATCAAAAATGTTTGGGTGAATGATAAAATGCTGTCCTGACTCTTCAAAACGTTATAATTATTTCATTTCAGATAAACAGCTGAAAACAATAATTTCAAATGGCAAGTTAGTACAGACCAACGACCAGGAAGAAATGATACACAAACCACTTTGAGGGAGTTGTTTTTCTTATTGGGTGTTGGATCTGACCATCTGTAAGCGCTCAAACCGAATCAGGTGGAATTTGTGAAGAACTCATCCCTGATCTTCTCCTTAATGAACTGAACTGTCACGAATCTTTCACGGAGCTGCAGGGCCAACTGAACACGACTGTGTGGGACGAATCATCTCTGACCTGCCAGCCCACCAAGATGAAGATGCTTTCCCATCCAGTGATAATGCACTGATCTCCAAAGGACAGGGTTGTCTCTGGTGTTCTGGTCGAGATCTTCAACCGAAAACTCTTTGATTCTCTACAATGCTTTAAAATTGCCCAAAATGATACTTCCTGGCTGTTGGTTAACCATTTTAAGCGTCCAGCACTTTTTGAAAAGCAAGCTGGTTTACTCACCCGCCATGACATCGCAAAGGATAGCATGGTATACATGGAAAGATGTTTCTGAACATTTTGAGCTCCAGCCACCTGGGGACTCCAGGCGTTCAGCCCCGTCAAATGCCAAAATTTTCTTTGAGGTTTCGTCGATAATATAACCTTTTTCTCTGTTGAAATGGGATATCTGCCTCTCGCGCTCAGCAAATATAATGCATAATGCCATTATGTATTTTGCATTTCAGCCAGCCTCATGGCAAGCAGCCTGTGGCTCGATAGATTTATTTCGCAACCCACACTCTGGGACTAAAGCTGTCATTAAGTAAGTCAGTTTTGAGCTACCACCTGAGGCAAGGAAACATCAGGATTCAGTTGGTGTTCTGGAGCTTGATCACCCAGGGGAAGAGCCAAGGAACGATCATGTCAGCCTGACCAACAACCTGGGAAGAGCATTGCAGCAAAAGATGGTTATGTCAAGTTATGCATATCTTCCTAAAGGCAACATAACAACCCTTAAGTGTTAATTGTGCTGTAGAACGTGGGGCCAATAGCATATCCCGACATGCCCCGTTAGCAGTCAGCCATTATCCTGTGAAGCCCTTCTTTTCAGCGGAATTGTGCAGAATGATATCATCGGCAGCTTTCCCAAACCCATGGGACAGGAATATTTTTGCCGATAGTTTGAAACAATAGTTTCAGCCACAACACTGGGGTCTTCCGATCCACCTAACTGAAAAAGAGACATTCACATAAGTACGGGGAGTTGGAACACCACAGCCTCAGGCTGTGAGATTTTGATCCCAGGGATACATTCTCCAACTGAAGTTCCATGTGGGAAACAGGAAATTTGTTGACCTTCAAAGTGTTTTCTGCTCTTTGAAAGTAAAGGACCCTGGTTCCAAATGTAAGGGAAAGACCACTCAACGAACCTTCTGTTAAATAATATGACAGTTGTAAATCCTCCAAACATATAAAGGGTATGATATAAATGAAACAAGACAAACATAGAAGAATAGAAAATATCTCAAGATTACATAGAATTTTTGATTTTATTTCATGCCACTTTCTTCTCACCCTTGAAGTTATTCTAATTATAGCCCTTTTACATACTTTCCTGATTTAATGGATTTTTCCATTAGGGTCTTCCTAAAGAATGTCATTACAGCAACAGGGGTCTCCATCCATCAAGCAAGCTGAGAAAACGAAGGTGAGAATGCTCATTTCTCCGTTTGTTTAGCTAATTTCTTTTAGCCTCCTGAAAACCCATTTAGGGTTGGAAGATAATATCATAATAATTCAATAATATTATTCCATGATGACAGGTGTACTATATACCAGAGGCATCTAGAAGAAATTTAATATAGCAAACAATTTTCTTTATTTTATAAGCAAAACGTAAGTCTAAAAGCTATTATGTCCATCAGCGTAACTTTAAAATTAACTAAATAATGGAAAATTTGTATTATTACATTTAAACTTTAGATTCAGATGTTGATATTCATCTCTTTTAAAAATTTATATTTCCGATGTTGAGCTTAGTAAGTACCAGTTTTGAAGGATTATTCATAAATTGCGAACAATTTTAAACAATTTCTAGGTTTTTTTTCTCTTTTACACATATTCGTAATTTTTCTTCTGTTTAAGACGTAGTCAGATATTAATAATTGCCAATTTTTCGTTTCTGCCATAATTTACTTACGTTTCATAATTTTTATCAAATGAAGATTTTGTATAATGATTTTAAAAATATATTCGTTTAAAACACAATTAAATTTAATGAATCATTCAAAATATTTTTCTAACCAAAAATTGATCCTTGAAAATAATTTAAATAAGGAATGAAGTATATTCGAAATGTAGTTCTCCATTCTAATTTAGTTGAAATTACATCCAATTTCATAATTCATTTCATAAGATAACTTGTCAAATTATCCTTAAAAAAGAATATTGTTCCTCTCCTTCTAACAAAGATGAATGACATATTTATTATTCAAAACTTGATAGAAATGTCTGGAATATTTTTTGATCTCTTTGTATGTAACTCCCCGCTTGCAAATAATTTTTCAAGAAATCAAGTGTTTGTATGGTATAAATTGAATTATCTCATTATTAGACAGACAGAAAGAGAAAAATCTCCACTTTTTTCTTGCTTACAGCAATTTTATAATTACTTTTGAACAAAGACTCGTAAAAGGAAAAAACAATTGTATTATTTATGCATTCCTAATCTAATTATAAAGAAAATTTTTATGTTAAGATTCAATGATTTTTTTAGAATCCTTCAATTTCTCTTAGTATTTAGTCAAAGCTTATTTAAAAGCATTTCAATTGTTGAATATAATATTATGTAAACTGTAAAATTTTCTTAGGAAAACAAATTAAGGATTTATTAATCAATTATTATTTTACTGATTTTCTTGTGTTGAGCACATATTATTTTGCCTTCCTTAAATGATATATAACATATGTTACCTTGAATGAACGAAATTGGAGAATGTCGACATTCTCCGGTGAATATCAACACTTACCAAATACGACGGTGAAACGCCGAAATATTTGGCTACATTCTTATACATTCGGACCAACACTGATGTATGTTAACAAGCACAAATATGCTCTGGTGGAGGTCATAATGAGAAGCTGATGTCGACAGAGTGGAGTCTGTCAACAAATCCTTTGTTCTGCCACGATTGACGTCACGTTACACGTATTAATTATACTCTGGAACACTCCAATTTGTCAGTTTTATGCTAGGTTTGCTTGTGTGTGCCACTTTTTTTTTTAATTAATTCTTTTAATCCTCTACTGTTATTTATGTTGAATAGATATTGTATTGGACCTTGAGTTTTTCTAAAAAGTTGCCTGCATGCGAGTAAGCAAGAAACAATTGTTTTTATTTTCCTCAAGAAAAATACTTTTAAATATTTTCTGGAGTAATTTATACAAACACTAAAGGCAGCTCACGGATGGATTACAAACGATTAAGACGTTTTAGAGTGTTAAAAATTAATGATGAATAGAAATTAACTGTATACCATTAATACTAAGAAGAATGAAACACGAGTACAATATTCTACCAATTCACATTAGAATAAGCAATGGAAGAAAAACGCGTATGCTTAAAGACTTCCAAGTTAAATACAAAAAAAAAATTACATATGAGTTATAATAATGTATTTTCATACATAAACAATATCAATTTAAGCCTAGTGCCCCAAGGAAGTTATTGTTGTGAGTTTACTGGTCAGTTCGGAGTAAACTCAAGTTGTCAAGTTGACTTGATAGACTTGCAGTAAAACAGAGATGGAGAATATAATTTGATAATTATATATGAAGACCATTTAAAGAAGTTTGTACAGGTTTATCCTTCAAAACTGAGGCAGCTGAAGAAGTATCATACCACCTTCTTCAAATATTTTTAACATTCGGTATCCCAAGTCTATTGCATTCAATTAATAGTAGGAAATTCAGTAAATGAGTAATATTGGAACTACGTGCTATGAGGGGGAAATGTCAAGAATTTCCTAGATAGCTTAGTCATAGTCAAGCACTTGGGTCAGTTGAAAGGTCAATCAGGATATACAGGATATTTAATTGCATGGATGAATGATAATGACAGAAATAAAGGGTCAGATGGTTTTTTTCTTTATTCAATTTTCCAAGAACATTGCATATTACCAAGGAATACACCAAAGTCCTTATGAATCCATGATTGACGTTACACCAAAAAAAGAGACTTAATATTATCATCTTTGCTTTGCGAGCAAATTACAAGTATTGAAACTAACGAATAGCTCAAAGAAATAATGAAAACTTTTGAAAAAAAATTGAGCATTGACCATACAAAAAAATCATACTTCACACGAAAATATTGAACAGGAGGTACAGCTTACCACCTCTTCATATAAAGCCCTCAATGAAAAAAATTATTTATTTCTATAAAAAAGAATGGCCGCGACAGAGAATCTTCTACTGCAAGCAATGAAAATGCTCCTTAAAAATAAAATATCATTTTGCTCAAATTATTGATGCCGTACGAATACAGGTCCCTGAAGTAGATTGATCGTACAAATCCCCGAAATGTGTTGGTGGTGGTTATTAGGATCGAAAACTCCGACTTTTATAAATTAATAAGCAAAAAATTGTACCCTAAAGCAGCTTTATATTGCGAATCATTTCGCAATTTGTAAAGAAAAGTTACTTTCTATGTATGCAATCTCTTCTCGAGAACTTTCCCTTAGAGGAGCAGTTGTAGCTAATATGAGGAATGGAAGGGAATGCAACACTTCGTCAATGCAAACAGAAGTATTGTACGACTAAACTCAGTTGTATAATCAAGGTATTCTTGTGCATTTCAAAGAGTCATAGCAGCTTGAGATGTTATAATAAATAAGATTGTATAACGTCAATCCCTTAATTAAGTAAACCTATTACTGATATTATTTTCCTTTTCTCATTTAAAATGTTTGTTTTAAATTCAACAGTTTATATACAAGTGCTGTTACTTAAGGTTTTCTCTATTTTGACATATAACATAATATGTATTATAATAGAGAATGATATGAAAGCATAACAAAAATATTTTTATTCAACTTCATAGGGAATGTTGATCTTTGCCGGTATAAGTGAGAAACTTGGATATTTAGTAAATATATTGATTTTCACCAACGTATTTGGTATGTGTGTTGACATTCTCCGGAGAAAGTCAAATTTCTCCATATTTTGGCTTTTCACATTAACATAGATATTATCAATATGTTTCATCTATACTAAAAGCAAAATGCTAGTTGTTAATATAAATTAATACATGTAAAAATTATGGTTCTGAGAATGTTTATGCACAATAATGCATTTTTAACGACTAATCAGACCATTTCAAATACGTTAACTATTAAGTCTGAAAATAATGTTTTAAAATGGTTCAATAAAGTAACATTAATGTCTTAAAATTGCATAATAACCTTCAAAAAAGTTCAAATTACTGGTGAATTGATTATAAAAAGAGAATATGGGATAGTTTAACGAAGTTTGTATAAAACTGTTCGTAATCTTTCATGCAATTAAATCAAGATGATAACGCTTGGAATGATAAGAAAGTTTAATTATTTTGCATCAAAATATTCTTCTGATATCCGAAGTTAGAAAACAAATATATATTTTCTATTTCTAAAATGGAACTAGATCAGGTATAATCAATTGGAGATGTGCTTAAACCAATATAAACTTACTATTTCTAACAAATTGATTAAAATGCAAAAAAAAAAAATAATAATAATACAATATTAAAAAGTTGTATGTATATGTAAAACAAATATGACAATAGTAGTAAAAATTTGCTACATTTCTGAATTTCTGACTTTACCAAGTTTCATAACAAGAACTATTTTACTTACTCACTTACATTAACAATTAAATATAAAATCTTACAATAAACTTTATAGGGAATTTTCACAATTTCTACTATTAAAACAAAGAAAAAAAATGGGTGAAAATTATTTTTAAAAATCAAAGCCTGGAACAGAACCAAAAATATCTTAACTTTTATTTAATATTACTCAAAATAATATGTTGCAAATTATTTTCATAAATTAAAATACTATTTCACATGTTCTGAGATATTAATATTAACGATGTAAAGTAAGCTCGATATAGCATTCATTACACATTTTTTAATTTTAATTTAATAATTCTATTTTTTACTAGTCTAAATAATACAAAATTTTATAAAAAAAAGTGCATTTCTAATTTAAATACAAATTTAGTTTAAAAGTAAAGAAAACTAAAAGAAATTACATTACTTTAGGAAATTATTAAATTAAATGGAAGAATATATATATATATATATATATATATATACATTGGGAAAATAGTAAAAGTAAAAGAAATCATCGCGTGCTCCTTTTTTCCCGTAAAACTATTCTTCAATTGTTGTCGACTGTTTATCAGAATAGATGCCAAGAGCATTCTTGTTTCTGTAACTTTTCGCTTACATTTAAATAAAATGTTGTGAATATTTTTTTCAATAAAATGAAGTGTACTTATAGATATGTATGTTCTAAAATATGTTCTTACTTTGGTAAATAAAGCGTAATATAAGGCCATTTTTTGCAATAATATGTATAATCAAATAGATTAAAGAGCCAAAATTGAAAATTATAAATTTTAATAAATGAAATTAATAAACTTGGCTTATATATATAACTTATATATAAACAGTGTAACACATCGATCAATATCTTTCTAGAGTACTAACCTTTGCTTGAAACGTGTCAAAATTTTAAGTCGATCGGACCAGGAAAAAGGTTTTTTGAAGTGAAGTGAAAAAGGTTTTTTCCAAGTGGGTGCCGCGATTGCTTTCGATGGAACAAAAACAGCAACGAGTCGATGATTCAGAAAGCTGTTTATCACTATTTACTCGCAACAAAAAAGATTTCTTGCGAAAAAAAAAAAAAGAAATTTTTTTGGGGAAAAAAAAAAAAAAAGATTTGGAAAAGCGTTGGAACGATTGTATCACCCTAAAAGGTGATTAACAAAAGGTGTTATGTTGATGAATAAAATAAAAATTTGCAAAAAAAATGTTGTTTTCAATGTTAGACTCGGGAGTTATTGATCGATGTGTTAATTAATTAAAATATTGTAAGAAACTGTGGCATAATTTTTACTTCCATTTGATACAAATGTGTTCGTCAAGCATAGAATAAAGATAGTTATATAATATTAAACATAATTTTAAATAAGGCGAAATATTGCGCAATGTACTTACCAGGGACACAATTTAGTAATAAATCTCGAAATATTTTGGGTCGGTTTTGTAAATTGTATGAATTGCTTGTTCAAGGATTGATTATATTTTAAAATAAACTAGGTATTAGAAATACTTTACTTTAAATATGATTTTAAAGAAATTATTTCCGATTCTTATTTAATTTTGCAAAACTACTGATAATATTCTAAGAGAATTTATTTCCATCTTTTATAATTGTATACCTTAAATGTTAAGTTTGCAAGTTATCCTTTTCTTTTACTTTCTAAATATTTTTAACCCCAAATAATATTAAAAATTTAATTTTCATTGAAAAAATTTAAGAATGAAAATTCGGCATTCCACAGAATTGTAGAATTTTATTTCCGCCACTTGTTCAGTTTTCAGTGGTCACATTTCTCTGAAGAGAAATAAATTTTCGTGTATATATTTATATATATACTAAGATAAAAATCAAAATATAATTCTACGAAGTAAATAAAATTCCGGAAATTCAAACGCGCTATCTTTCCATTTACATATATAGCGTTTAATAAAATGCATTCCTCTACAATTTTCTTAAAAATTTTAAAGGATTTATGCGAAAAATATTGATTTAAATATTGGCTCTAGAATCGATGCAGAAAGTTGTTTTATTGGGGTTTCAAACTTCCCTAAGGCTAATATAAAAGAACCTTATTCTACGGTATCAGATACATATTCAGTGAATAAGAGTAAGATTTAAAAAAGGCTTGGGCTTACTATGCTTCGTTCCAGCCTCTGTTTTCAGCAGTGTGTTATAGGTTCTTATGTAGGACCTGACATTGAGGATGGTAACAATAGTTGTAGGATCTGACATTGACTGTTTAAAAAAATGCTTGATTTTAAAATGAAATTTTTTATGCATGTCCTTTTACAATTGTATCCAGCTTGTTATGTTATGCCGTTATTTCTTTTTACATAAGGGAAAAATTTACATAAAAAAGAATATTGCCCTAAGATTAAACAATAGTACATAATATATCACTCTCTTCCAAATGGGACGAAACAATTCAAGTTCCAGCTGTTTCTACGATCGAACAAGCCTTTTATAAAACCTTTCATTCAGAACTGACTTTGATTCTGTATATTTTTTTCTGTATATTTTGATAGCGAATATATTTCATCTAAAATTTAACCTTTTCAAAAGTTTAATTTTCTCAAAAAAATTACATATTTCTCCTTAAAATTTCTGTTTTAAATTAGCTTATGAGGAATTTAAAAAAAATGTATTTATTCATATTTTAAAAAATAAAATTTCATAATTTGCATACATTTAAAACAATAAATTTTCATATCTTAAGAATTAAAGGCCTATTTATGTACTTTATACAGTATAGGTGAAAAAGAGGAACTTCCAAACATTCACAAAATCATTTTAAAAATATAAAATGAAAAATGTTTCTGTGTTTAGTTTTGAAATTGTAGGTGAAAATTACTTGAAACTGCATAAAATAATAGAACCATTTGCATAATTGTTTTCACATTTATGTTCCTACATATAATATAATAAACCTTTATTTAATGTATTGTTCTTACACCAAATAAAGATTGATTAATTACACTAAAATAAATAATTAAATATATTTTCATTAGCTTTTTGAATAAGCTATTTTCTGAAACCTTTTTCAATACCTTTATTTTTAATATTTCTGAATTTTATCAAATTAACCTCAATGTTAAAGCGATACATAAAAGATAGTCAACAAATGTTATTCTTGTTGTTTTTAAATTATCAATTCTATTAATTTTTTTTGCATTTACTAAAAGTAAGCAAGTTCTAGTGTAATTATAGTTTTCA